>SJYV01028733.1:6327-21258 GCA_006410875.1 Neotragus pygmaeus | reverse complement strand
TTGACATGAATCCACCACAGGTGTACACGAGTTCCCAACCCTGAACCCCCCTCCCACCACCCTCCCCATCTTTTTGTGTGTCTCTTGGCCGTCTATATGTATTCTTTGGAGAAATGTCTATTTTGGTCTTCTGCCCATTTTTTGATTGGATTGTTTGTTTTGATGATATTAAGCTTCATGAGCTGTTGGCAGATTTTGGAGACTAACCCCTCATCAGTCACATCATTTGCAAATATTTACTCCAAGTCTGTGGGTTGTCTTTGTTTTGTTTCTGGTTTTCTTCGCTGTGCCAAAGCTTTTAGGCTTAATTAAGTCCCACTTATTTATTCTTGTTTCTTATTTCCATTATTCTAGAAAATAGATCAAAAAAGATACCGCTGCCATCTATGTTAGGAGTGCTCTGCCTATGTTTTCCTCTAGGAGTTTTGTAGTGTTCAGTCTCACCTTTAGGTCTTTAATCCATTGTGAGCTTATTTTTTGTATGGTATTAAAGAATGATCTAATCTGATTTTTTTCCATGTTGTGGTCCAGTTTTCCCAGCACCATTTGTTGAAAAGACTGTTTTTTCAAAATTGTGTAGTCATGCCTCCTTCATCATAAATTAATTGACCATGGGTGCATGGGTTTATTTCTGGACTCTTGATCTTGTTCCATTGATCTATATTTCTATTTTTGTGAGATACCACACTGTTTTGATGACTATAGCTTTGTTGGATAGTCTGAAGTCAGGGAACCTGATTCCTTTAGCTCTGTTTGGTAAAGCGTCTGTCTACAACGCGGGAGACCCAGGTTCGATCCCTAGGTTGGGAAGATCCGCTGGAGGAAATGACAATCCACTCCAGTACCNATAGCTTTGTTGGATAGTCTGAAGTCAGGGAACCTGATTCCTTTAGCTCTGTTTGGTAAAGCGTCTGTCTACAACGCGGGAGACCCAGGTTCGATCCCTAGGTTGGGAAGATCCGCTGGAGGAAATGACAATCCACTCCAGTACCATTGCCTGGAAAATCCCATGGACAGAGGAACCTGGTAGGCTACAGTCCATGGGGTCGCAAAGAGTCAGACATGACTGAGCAACTTCATTCATTCATTCATTCATTCATTTCCTTCCTCAAGATTGTTTTGGCTTTCCCTGAAGCATTTTCAGGAACTGAGGACAAGAGACCAAACGTTATCTCAGTGCTCTATCACTTAATGAACTCCTAGGGTTTAGGGAACTGTAAGACAGGAACTATGGATGAAGACCAATATATATTTCTCATATATTCTGATTATCACCTGAATGATCAGATATATTTTTTTATAAATCACAATATCATAAGCATTCTTGTAACTTCCATATTTTTCATCATAATATTTGGTTTGGGGTTTGGCCCTGATGTCCACCATGATCCTAGTTCCACCTGGTCCACCAGCTGCAGCTCCCCTTCCTCCCTTTGCTATTGCTGCTTGTATATCTCTTTGGGTTGTGTTTTTTTTTTTTAATTTACTCATCACAGAACCAATTTGATAATATGTGCTTTCTAACAATTTATTTACTGGCTCTTCATCTGTACATGTGATAAAACAAATCCTCATTTTTTCATTTATTTTTGTATCCATGGAGAGTTCGATATTTCAACCCTTCCAAAATCTCCAAAGTATTCTTTAATTTGTTCTTCAGAAGTATCTGGGCTCATGCTACCAACAAAAGTCTTTTTAGGAGATTTCTTGCCTCTTAAAGTATTGATTTTTGGGGGGGGTCTATCAATTTGCCATCTAGTTAGTGTTCTTTCACTTCCAAAGTCTTATTAACACTAGCAGCATCTCTGAAAAGCACAAATCCAGGTCCTCTTGATCTTCAAGTAATCAGATCTGTTTTGATTATGCAGTCTATAGCTTACCAAGTGAGATAAGTATTCAGTCAGGTCTTTCTTGCTTATATACCAACTCAAGGCTCCGATAAACATTTTACTATCATCCTGCTGATCCTTACTGATGTTGATCTTGTAGCCCTCTGCAAATTTTTCGGGGTCATCATACTTATTTACATGCCGCATGGTGGGGGTGCAGCACCAGCTCAGCCTGAGTCCAGGCAGCAGCGATGATGTTATGGAGCTGAATTTAAAATGATGGCAGAAGGGCCCATCCTTGAATTTTTTAATATTTTCACTTCTTGGGGACTTACTTGCCCTGGAGGAACTATCCCTGTCAGGGTTAGCTAATTCCTGAGGGTAGCAAACAACTTGCCTGTGAACTTTCCTGTCATGTGCAAACCAACCAATACAGAGCTGGTACCCTCAGCCTCCTGTCTGTGAGGGTCTCACAGTCCAGGACACTATCAACCTGCCCCAGTCACCAAGGACCAGGAATCAGACAACTAGAGACAGCCCCTGTGCCCCAGAGCCCGCTGAAATTATTCAAACTAGCCAATCCTAAACCTGTTTATCCTGCTTTACCTCTTTCTGTGAAAACCACAATAAGGGCTCTTACATAAGATTTCCCCTCACTATCTCTGCCTCCTGATTGACCCTGGTTTCTGCCCTTTGTGGCCCCCCCAACCCTGATGCTGAGAAAGACTGAATGCAAAAGGAGAAGAGGGTGGCAGAGGGTAAGATGGTTAGATAACATCACCTACTCAAAGGACATGAATCTGAGCAAACTCTGGGAAACAGTGAAGGACAGGAAGCCTGGCTTACTGCAGTCCATGGGGTCACAGAATCAGACATGACTTAGTGACCAAACAACTACAGCTTGTGGGACTGAGCACTTTACCTGTGGAATCTGATTCTATCTCTGGGCAGGTAGTGTCAAAACTGAGTCAAATGCTCAGACACTCTGTGGCATCCAAATACTGATTGTTGGTATGGGGAAGCATATACACACACACACAGGAACTGAGTCTCAGAACCTTGCTTAGCGCCTATAGTGCTGATCAAAACTATAGTGGCTATGGGTGGCATGAAGATACTGCGTAGAACTTTGGGAAATCTGGATATGGACTAGCATATGCAGATACTGGCAAACAAAGCACGTATGGCAATGCATCTCAAGCAGGAGACAACCACCAAAACGATTTCCAGCCATACTAGTGGGGGCATCAGAGAAAACAAGAGTAGTGCTAAGCTATTACTGATTGGCCTTCTGTTGATTTAAAATGATTATTTTGTAAAAGATTTTCTACTGTACAAGACAAAACTATGTCCCATTGTTTATAATTGAAACAGGAGGGAAGGGGGCAAAGCACATTCTTTAAAAGCGTGACATAGCCTGAGGACATGACATAAGATAATAGAACCAAATAGGCCCAAGATGGAAGACAAGTTGGCTTCCTTGAGCCTTCAGTATATGTTCAATGTACCAGATCAGCAAGCTAAATGACATACCTACCAAGGAAAACCACTAAACCATTCAGGTATGACCTAAATCAAATCCTTTACATTTATACAGTGGAAGTGACAAGTAGATTGAAGGGAATAGATCTGATAGTGTGCCTGAAGAACTATGGATGGAGGTTCATAGCATTGTACACGAGGCGGTGATCAAAACCATCCCCAAGAAAAAGGAATGCAAGAAGGCAAAATGTTTGTCTGAGAAGGCCTTACAAATAGCTGAGAAAAGAAGAGAAGTGAAAGGCAAAGGACAAAAGGAAAGATATACCCATCTGAATGCAGAGTTCCAAAGAACAGCAGGAAGAGAAAAGAAAGCCTCCTTCAGTGATCAATGCAAAGAAATAGAGGAAAACAATAGAATGGGAAAGACTAGAGATCTCTTCAAGAAAATTAGAGATAGCAAGGGAACATTTCATTCAAAGATGGGCTCAATAAAGGACAAAAATGGTATGAACCTAACAGAAGCAGAAGATATTAAGAAGAGATGGCAAGAATACACAGAAGAACTGTACAAAAAAGATCTTAATGACACAGATAACCATGATGGTTTGATCACTCACTGACAGCCAAACATTCCTGGAGTGAGAAGTCAAGTGGACCTTGGGAAGTATCACAAAGTTAGTGGAAGTGATGGAATTCTAGCTGAGCTATTTCAAATCCTAAAAGATGATGCTGTGAAAGTGCTGCACTCAATGTGCCAGCAAATTTGGAAAAGTCAGCAGTGGCCACAGGGCTAAAAAAGGTCAGTTTTTATTCCAATACAAAAGAAAGGTAATACCAAAATATGTTCAAACTACCGCACAATTGCACTCATCTCATGTGCTAGTAAAGTAATGCTTAAAATTCTCCAAACCAGGCTTCAACAGTACATGAACCATGAACTTCCAGATGTACAAGCTGGATTTAGAAAAGGCAGAGGAACCAGAGATCAAATTGCCAACATCCATTGGATGATCAAAAAAGCAAGAGAGTTCCAGAAAAACATCTGCTTTATTGACTACACCAAAGCCTTCGTGTGGATCACAACAAACTGTGAAAAATTCTTCAAGAGATGGGAATTCCAGCCCACCTGACCTGCCTCTTGAGAAATCTGTATGCAGGTCAGGAAACAACAATTAGAACTGGGCATGGAACAACAGACTAGTTCCAAATTGGATAAGGAGTACATCAAGGCTGTATATTGTTACCCCACTTATTTAACTTATATTCAGAGTACATCACGCAAAATGCCAGGCTGGATGAAGCACAAGCTGGAATCAAGATTGCCGGGAGAAATATCTATAACTGCAGATATACAGATGACACCACCCTTATGGCAGAAAGTGAAGAGAAACTAAAGAGTCTCTTGATAAAAGTGAAAGAGGAGAGTGAAAAAGTTGGCTTAAAACTCAACATTCAAAAAATGAAGATCATGGCATCTGGTCCCATCATTTCATGGGAAATAGATGGGGAAACAAAAGAAACAGTGAGAGATTTGATTTGGGGGAGCTCCAAAATCAATGCAAATGGTGACTGCAGCCATAAAATTAAAAGATGCTTGCTCCTTGGAAGAAAAGCTATGACCAACCTAGATAGCATATTCAAAAGCAGAGACATTACTTTGCCAACAAAGGTCTGTCTAGTCAAAGCTATGGTTTTTCCAATAGTCATATATGGATGTGAGAGTTGGCCTATCAAGAAAGCTGAATTCCAAAGAACTGATGTTTTTGAACTGTGGTGCTGGAGAAGACTTGAAAGTCCTTGGACTGCAAGGAGATCAAACCAGTCAATCCTAAAGGAAATCAGTCCTGAGTATTCATTGGAAGGACTGATGCTGAAGCTGAAACTCCAATACTTTGGCCACCTGATGTGAAGAATTAACTCATTGGAAAAGACCCTGATGCTGGGAAAGATTGAAGGCAGGAGGAGAAGGGGACAACAGAGAATGAGATGGTTGGATGGCATCACCCACTCTATCAATATGAGTTTGAGCAAGCTATGTGGGTTGGTGATGGGCAGGGAAGCCTGGTATACTGCAGTCCATGGGGTTCCAAAGAGTCAGACACGACTGAGCAACTGAACTGACTGACTGACCAGCACCATGACCATTCTGAGGTCAAAAGGTGGGTGGTGGCCCAGTTCCTGGAAATCCCTACTCCTGCCTCAAAAGAGTTGAAATAATTCTCCCACTCATTAGCTTATGAAACTACTCAGCCCATAAAACTAACCCTGCCATATTTCGGGGCCTCTCACCTTCTGAGATAGCACAACTCTGTCGAGTATGTTCCTCTCTAAATAAAGTCACTTCTTGCCTGTCACTGTTTCTCACTGAATTCTTTCTGCAATGAGATATCAAGGAACTGGACCTCATTAAATGCTGAAGCTAGGTGTATGATCTCAGTAGGAAGACTGTGAGTTTTGGCTGGTTCAAGTCCCAATTCCAGTTACACAGTTTCATAGTCACCAGTTGATTTTCTTTGTTTTTACTTGTCATTTGTTATCTGCCTTATGACTGAATGTGGATTTGTGTTTATATATATTTTACTTGTAAAATTTCATGTTATGCCTCAAACAAATGCTACTATTGGGGAGGGAGAAACTTTCCCTCACCCTTCTCAAGTTATTTTGGCTGGTCTAGTAATTAAATTCACACAAGACAAATCAACAAGAGGGGAAAAAAACAAATTTGTGTGCACAGAGATCCCAGGAATGGTACCTATGAAGCAGTGTTTTAGACTTTTTAGACAAACAATAAATTTGTGAGGAATTGATAAGACAAACATAGGCTTTGGGTGCTTAACTAATGAAGAATCTACAGAGTTTACTCAAGTAGCAAAAGTTTGTTTATACACACTTCTTGGCCCCATATCACTAACCCTGTTGATAAGGGTATCCTTATATCTCCAGGTGCAGGGAGGGTACCTTTCACATGAGAATTTTATTTTCTACTTTCAAGGAGACAGAGAGGAAGGCCAGAGCATTCCTCTTGCATTGGCATTTCCTCAAGTATCTCCCATTCAAAATAATCAATATACCGTTTTGGCATATCTAGGGGTAGCCTGCCCTGAGTCCCAAAACCTCCTTCTGTGAAAAAAGAAAAACAAAACGAAAGAAAAGAAATGGTTAGTATACCTCCACTCCCTTAACCTGAGTTAGGTTGCACCCTAGATACACTTCTGTCATGAGATTTATTAAACTACATCATACTAATCATTTTGTTGAGTTCTGCCTATTAGACATAATCCTTGTGGGTAAACATTCTGTCTCCTTCATCCCTGTGTTCTCAGCTTACAAGGCAGTGCATTGCCCAGGGTTTCCCAGCTCCTGTAATTTAACACCTTTGTAGAGTGTAAACAGGTTACAGGCGTCCCAGGAGATCCTGATGGCTGTAAACTTTTTATAGTGATACAAAAACCAAAACCATATTTCATGTTCACTTCAATTAAAATTATATTTGAATATTATTTACATGGCTTTCCTATTTTCAGTTATTATCTTAGCAAAAGACTTTAGGTATAATGTCCACCACCAGAATGTCCTCTATTGGCAATACTAAGGAGCACCCCCCTCAGTAATGCCGTGTAAATATCATCCTTGTTTGTGTGTGCCAGGATGTAAAGTTTTGGGAGCAGTGACCCACCTAGAAGGATTCTGAAAAGGGATTTGAATTAAATAAGATTGCATGAATGAACTGATGAATATACTGGCTTTGCCTATTAGTAACTGCAAATCACCAGCATCCCCAAACCTTGGTATTCCAGCTAAAAAGAGAACAATGACTATCTTATAGAATTAGGATGATTAATAATAAATGATGTAAGTTCAGCTATAAAACATTATATAATGTAAATTTAGTTACTGACTTTGGCAGTAACAGTTATACTACCATTTCCCTAATTGATCTCCCTTTCTTCAGCCTCACTCCTCTGCCATTAAGAATTCTGCACCCAATTCTAGTAGGGGGAGATCACCGCTGGTTGGGTGTCCTACAATTAAGCACAATTCTGATGCTCTCTAGTGAGAGGTTAAGGATTCAGACTCACAAGACCTCCCCCTCTGCCCACTTCAGACAATCAGTTGCAAGTCCAGAGTGTCATCTGTGCTTCTGACCTACTGGCTATAGGTGAGAGGGTCCACTGACTCCTTCCTTGGGTTCAACTGATTTGCTAGAACAGCTTTCAGAACTCAGAGAAACATTTTACTTACTAGATGATCAGTTTATTATGAAAGGATATAACTCAAGAAGAGCCAGATAGAAGAAATACACAGAGCAAGGTATGGGGGAAAGGCTCAGAACTTCTACGCCCTCTCTGAGAATGCTACCCTCAAATCTCCACATGTTCACCAACCCAGAAGCTCTGAACCCTATCCTTTGGGGGTTTTTGGAGGCTTCATTACACAGGCTTTATTGACTAAATCATTGATCACTGGTTGATTCAACCTCCAATCCCTCTCCCCTCCCTAAGAGTCAAGAGAGGTGAGAGTGAAAGTTCCAACACTCTATCACAGAGTTGGTTCTCTGGGCAACCAGCTCCTGTCCCTAGGTGGGGCTCAAATTTCACCTCATTTGCATAACAGAATATATTTGTATCCTTCTCATCACTTAAGAAACTCCAAGGGTCTTAGAGCTCTGTGCCAGAAATGGAGATGAACACCAAATATATGTGTGTGTTTTTTTAATTATCAGTCACAAAGTCAGAGCCATATATCCTGCTCTTATGAGCAAATCATTCTTCAAGTCTTTTTCCCCAAATCACTCCTTAAATTAAAAACTTCTAGACAGCTCCCCTTTGCCTACAGTTTTTTGCAGTTAAGCCTAACTGAGGCCACAAGGACCTTCAATTTTTAACTTTGAGGCAGATCGCTCTCTTTGCTATGACCCTACAACAGGTCCAAAGGGGAAATCCAAGACCAATAAGCCAGGTACACCAACCACTAAGGATGGGAGATCCCAGAGTCAAGCTATATTAAACATGTTTATCCAGAGAAGTCATAAGCAACAGCATGAAGGCAGGCTCAGTAGATGAGGCAGGCAACAAGAAATCAAAGCTGCAGCAGCAGCAGCGGTCTTGGGTTTAGAGGTGAGGTAAGGACATAAGCAATACGTTTTCATCAGAGTTAGGTCCGTTATGTTCCCCTAGTAAACAGCCTCCAAATTAAGTGGCTTATCACAACACAAGTTTATTGCTCGCTAATGCAAAGTCAGTTGCAGGTCTAGGGAACTGCAAAATAATTATCATCTGTGGAGCAAGTCACAGTAATTACACCATGAGGCCTTCTTAGTTGCAGAAGAAATAATACATCTGGAGTATCTTGCAGGTTTTTCTTTGCTTTAACCTGGAAATGAAATATGACATTTTTGCCAACAGCCCATTGTCCACAGGTCAGATGGCCCCACCTAATTTTAAAATGACTGATAAATGTGGGTGTGGTAGCTAGAATCCAAAGATGTAACCCACATACATCACTTACCCATCAATTACACACATACCATCCCTCCCATCAAACGATGTAGCCTATTTTTCCTCTCTCTAAATCTAACATTGTCACCTCTTTGACCAGTAGAATGTGGCAGAAATTACAGAGGTGTAGCCTAGCCCTTAAGAAGTGGCACCTCCTGTTTTCCCTCTCTTGGACCTCAGTCTCCATGGATAGGAAAGTCCAAGCCATCCTGTTGGAGAGCGGGGATCATGGAGAGTGAGACACAACGCGGAGAGAGAGGCGTGGAGGAGACCTAAGGAGACCCTGCCAAATTCCCGGCTGAATGCAGCCCCTGCCCCATAACGGCTGGCAATATCCATAGTTCAGTCAACACAAAAAAATCAGAGGAATAACCTGAAAATCCATCAACTGGCAAGTGGATAAATACAATATTGCAAATTCATAAAACAGACTATTTTTGATGATGAAAAAGAACTAAGTATTGATACCTGCTACAAAGTAAATGAACCATTTATATGAAATATTAAGAATAGTCAAATCGATAGAAAAAATTAGTGGCTACGTAGGGCTGAGGGGGCTTGGGGAAACGGGGTGTGACTGCAATCGGTATGTGGTTTCTTTGGGGGTGATAAAAATGTCCTAAATTTGATTGTGATGATGATGACACAATTCTGTGAACATACTAAAAAAAACCATTCAACTATACATTTATGTATAGTTAAACTATACATTTAAATACACATTTATAGTATGTGGATTATATTTCAATAAAGCTGTTCTTAAAAATCAAAATAATTTATATACCCTCAGAACTCTTGATAAAAGTTATCCAAAACTCACAAATAAGGTGAAAGGATGACTGCTTGTAGTTTCAAGGTCATACACAAGCATGATCCAAGAGGCTTCCCCAAGGATTACCTCACCCTTTCCTTGTAGGCCGTCCAATACCCTAACCACAGCCACAGGTATCTGCTGATCACCTAAAATGTAGCAAGCACAACCTAATGCTTAATTTTATTTAATTTTAATTAATTTAAATGTTAAAGCTAGAGTTATTGGGAAACTTTTAAATATATATATATATATACCTTTTTATAACAGAGGTCTTTGTCTTTATTTGTTTCATAGGTAGGGTTTAGGGAAGTTCTTTGTTTTTGGCTGAGCCACACAGCTTGTGGGATCTTATTGTTACTTTTTTTTAATCTTTTAATTGGAGAAAAATTGCTTTATGATGTGTTGGTTTCTGCCATACAACAATGTGAATCAACTATAATTATACATATATTCTCTCTTTCTTGAGCTTCCCTGCTCTCCCCACCACCACCACCACACCTTTCTAGGTCATCACAGAGTGCCAGGCTGTGTTCCTTGTGCTAATATAGCGACTTCTCACCAGCTATACATGCCAAACAGTGCTCCAACTACCGCACAATTGCACTCATTTCACATGCTAGCAAAGTAACGCTCAAAATTCTCCAAGCAAGTCTTCAACAGAACGTGAACCAAGAACTCCCAAATGTTCAAGCTGAGTTTAGAAAAAGCAGAGGAACCAGAGATCAAATTGCCAACATCCTTTGGATCATAGGAAAAGCAAGAGAATTCCAGAAAAACATCTACTTCTGCTTCATTGACTATGCTAAATCCTTTGACTTCGAGGAACACAACAAATTGTGGGAAATTCTTCAAGAGATGGGAATACCAGACCACCTTACCTGCCTCCTGCAAAACCCATAAGCAGGTCAAGAAGCAACAGTTAGAAGCGGACAAGGAACAATGGACTGGTTCCAAATTGGGAAAGGAGTATGTCAAGACTATATACTGTCACCCTGCTAATTTAACTTAAATGCAGAGTATGTCATGAGAAATGCCAGGCTGGGTGAATGATAAGCTAGAATCAAGATTGCCAGAGAAATATCAATAACCTCAGATAAGCAAATGACACCACCCTTGTAGCAGAAAGTGAAGAGGAATCAAAGAGTCTCTTGATGAAGGTGAAAGAGGAGAGTGAAAAAACTGGCTTAAAACTCAACATTCAAAAAATTAAGATAATGGCATCAGGTCCCATCACTTCATGCAAATAGATGGGGAAACAGTGGAAACAGTAAGAAACTTTACTTTTGGGGGCTCCAAAATCACTGCAGATGGTAACTGCAGCCATGAAATTAAAAGATATTTGTCCTTGGAAGAAAATCTGTGACAAACCTCGACAGTGTATTAAAAAGCAGAGACATCACTTTGCCAACAAAGGTCCGTGTAGTCAAAGCTATGGTTTTTCCAGAAGTCATGAATGGATTTGAGAGTTGGACCATAAAGAAGGCTGAACACTGAAGAATTGATGCTTTTGAACCGTGGTGTTGGAGAAGACTCTTGAGAGTACCGTGGAATGCAAGGAGATCAAACTAGTCAATCCTAAAGGAAATCAACCATGAATATTCACTGGAAGGATTAGGGCTGAAGCTGAAGTTCCATTATTTTGGCCACCTGATGGAAAGATGACTCCCAGGAAAAGACCCTGATGCTGGAAAAGATTGAGGGCAGAAGGAGAAGGGGACGGCAGAGGACGAGATGGTTGGATGGCATCACTGATTCAATGGACATGAGTTTGAGCAAGCTCTGGGAGATGATGAAGGACAGAGTAGCCTGGCGTGCTACAGTCCATGGGCTCACAAAGAGTCAGACACGACTGATAACCGAACATCAGCATCGTCATCTCACCAGCTGTCTGTTTCACACATAATAGCGTGTATACGTCAATGCTACTTTCCCCATTCTTTCCACTCTCTCCTTTCCCCACTGTGTCCGTAAGTCCATTCTCAACATCTGTGTTTCCATTTGTTATTTTTTATTTACTTTTTATTATTTGGCCTTGCAGTGCTGCATGTGGAAACTTAGTTCCGTGACTAGAGACCGAATCCACACCAGCTGCTTTGGAAGCAAGGAGTCTAAACCACTGGACCACTAGGCAAGTCCTAGTTTTGCAGGATCTTAGTTCCTCAAACAGTGAAAATGTCAAGTCCTAACCACTGGGTCACCAGGGAATTCCCAGTATATTTTTAACTAGACTTGGAACAACTCTTTTGACTGTACATTTTATGAAACCTAAATGCAACATCAACAATTCTAATGAATATGTAGCATACAAATTGAGCAGAGCTTTATGTGAGTATTAGATACACAGTAGATTTTGAAGACTAAGCAAGAGAATAAATTTTTTATATTGACTACATATTGAAATGATAATATTTTGGCTACACACATATTAAAATTAATTTCACTTTCTCTTTTTACTTTTTTACAGAGTTAATAGAAAAATTTAAATTACATATGCAGCTTGCATTATGCTTCTATTGGACAGTGCTGCTGTAGGTATATACTTTTAATTTACTATTTAAAATTAATTAGGGCTTAAACTGAAGCTACACATTAATTTCTCAATTTTTGCCTGATAAAAGCATAAATGATTGAAGACTACCCCAAAGTTTTGTTGTCTAATTTATTTCTTGGTTGACTTATTCCAGAAGGCTCCTCCTGACTACTATATAAATCTCTATTCCACAAATTCTCTTTGAATCAGCTTTACTATCCACTAGATTTCTCATTAATGAGTTAAATAAACATCTGACACATGTTCACTTTACAGTCATATGAATCATATTTTGAACTTTTTTTTAATTACACTTTGGCAGAGCCCACTGGCAAGGTTCTACATGACAGATCACTTCTTTAATAGAAAAAACTATAATCTACTATATCATTCAAATAAAATTTCTAAAAGGAAAAGCACTTTACAACCTTCTACTTAAGAAAATTATTTTGATTCATCCAAATCATCTACAAACATTGCTTATAGACATTTTTCCACATAGATGTAATTATGATGGATGCTGTTTTGTGTTTTCTGTATGCGTATGTGAAAAATCATAAACATTTTTGTGTTTATGCATGTGCTTTGTAATTATCACTTTTANACAAACATTGCTTATAGACATTTTTCCACATAGATGTAATTATGATGGATGCTGTTTTGTGTTTTCTGTATGCGTATGTGAAAAATCATAAACATTTTTGTGTTTATGCATGTGCTTTGTAATTATCACTTTTAATAGCTGCATACTATTTCATTGGCCTTTGTGTTTTAACTCAACAATTTGTTTATTGTTGAGAATTTGGCTTCTTTCCAGGTTTTTACTCTTATAAATCATGCTTACAATGGATATCTTTCACATATATGTATATATATTTATACAGGGTTTTGCTCCTGTTTAATTGCTTCCTTAAGGCAGATTCCCATGAAAGGGATTACTGAACTTCAGGGTGTGAACAATTTTATAGCCACTGAAGTATGCTGCTGTAATGCATCCAGAAAAGTATGTAACCATTTCCACCACCATCAACAGTCCATTAACTTTGTAGTTTTCCAAAAGTCCCCAGTCTTGTGAAAAAATGTATTTTGAGGTTTCTTTGTTTATTTTGTTTTTACTATGAATTGATAGATGCAAAACAAGTCCTCAATTTAAATGCTTCTCATAATTTCCTGTTTTCTTTCTTTTTTGAACAAAAGAAAAACCAGCATTCTGGGGACACCTAACCTGAGAATGATTCTTAAAGAGGACCTACCACATAGCCCTCGGCTGTGTGAAGCCAACTGAATGTATAACCAACTGAATGTGAAACCATACTCTGCTCGACCCATGTCAGGCCAGTGAATACAAGAGATAAGGTTGAGGCAAGGAATACAACTTTATTCAGAAAGCTGGCTGGCTGCAAGAAGATGGCAGACTAATGTCTCAAAGTAACCGTCTTCTGGATGCCAGGTTCTTGTATAGAGCTAGAGCGAGAGAAGCAATGAGGAACTAACGTCAAAAGGCAGCACAGAGACTTCTCTGGTGGTCTAGAGGCCAAAACTCTGTGCTCTCAATGCCAGGGGCCTAGGTTTGGTCCCTGGTCAGGGAACAGGATCCCACATGCTGCAACTAAGAGTTTGTATGTATGCCACAACTAAAACCTGGTACAGCCAAATAAATAAATATTGAAAAATTAAAAGGCAGAATAGAGAGGGAGAGGCATTGAAGAAGTAAAGTAGAAAGGGTCTTCAGCCTTGCAAAACATCTCTGGGAAGGGACAGGCTTTGGAAGGGGAGTGTTAATCTCTTATTTTTTGCATCCATTCAATGGTGGGCACCATCAGATTATCTCTCTATGAGCTGAACAAGCTAAAGGCAAAGTAGAAAAGGAAAGATATACCCATTTGAATGTTGAGTTCCAAAGAATAGCAAGGAGAGATAAGAAAGCCATCTTAATGATCAATGCAGAGAAATAGAGTAAAACAATGGAATGGGAGAGACTAGAGATCTCTTCAAGAAAATTAGAGATGCCAAGGGAACATTTCACGCAAAGATGGGCACAATTAAGGA
Source organism: Neotragus pygmaeus (assembly GCA_006410875.1). Lineage (NCBI taxonomy): Eukaryota > Metazoa > Chordata > Mammalia > Artiodactyla > Bovidae > Neotragus > Neotragus pygmaeus. The sequence continues at coordinate 7,056 of SJYV01028733.1, read as the reverse complement.
CAGAAACGGTATGGACCTAACAAAAGGAGAAGATATTAAGAAGGGGTGGCAAGAATATACAGAAGAACTGTACAAAAAAATCTTAATGACCCAGATAACATGGTGGTTTTATCACTCACCTAGAGCCATATATCCTGGAGTGAGAAGTCAAGTGGACCTTGGAAAGCATCACTATGAACAAAGCTAATGGATGTGATGGAATTCTAGCAGAGCTATTTCAAATCTTAAAAGATGATGCTGTGAAAGTGCTGCACTCAATATGCCAGCAAATTTAGAAAACTCAGCAGTAGCCACAGGACTGGACAGGGTCAGTTTTCATTCCAGTACAAAAGAAAGGCAATGCCAAAGTATGTTCAAACTATCTCACAACTGCATTCATTTCACATGCTAGCAAAGTAATGCTCAAAATTCTGCAAGCCAGGCTTCAACAGTACATGAACCTCAAACTTCCAGATGTTCAAGCTGGATTTGGAAAAGCCAGAGAAACCAGAGATCAAATTGCCAACATCCATTGGATGATCAAAAAAGCAAGAGAGTTCCAGAAAAACATCCACTTTTGCTTTATCGATTATGCCAAAGCCTTTGACTGTGTGGATCACAACAAACTGTGGGAAATTCTTCAAGAGATGGGAATACCAGACCACCTGACCTGCCCCCTGAGAAATCTGTATGCAGGTTAAGAAGCAACAGTTAGAACCGGACATGGATCAGTGGACTGGTTCCAAAACA
>SJYV01028730.1:0-18827 GCA_006410875.1 Neotragus pygmaeus | reverse complement strand
TATAAATATGAAGGCAAACAAACAAAAAAAACAACCAAACACCTACATGGAAAAAAGCAAAAAACCATTCTGGATATAACAGAGTAGATAAATGGTGTGACCTTTTCACAACACTCTACAAATAAAACAGCATTATTCAAAGGATGCAACGAAACTGGAAGAGGCAGCAACAATACATCATAAGACACAGAATCATCTGAAAGAAGCGGTCATGGACAGAAGTCACACAGAGGGTTTCTTTTCTTACTTGCACAAGTATCTTGAGGGATTTGAAAGGTCTTTCACCATGAAGCACTCGCCTCCATTCACACAGAAAGTTTTCTCCTTCTCTGCACACTTGACAAGATGGCTTGTCCCAGCTGTAGATGTAGATGTGGCTGGATAAAAGATAAACAAGGGAAAGTTTTACACCCATCTTTCCCTCTTCTGAGCAGCCTTTAAATGCTCTTGAAAGGAAGAGCTCATATAAGATAAGATGTATTCCACTAGACTTTCTGGCTTAATAAACAACAGCATTAAGACTTAAAGATATTAAGTACTTTCTGTGTGTAAATAAATAGAATAAAATTATAAAAGGGTAATTATAGTTAATTTAATCACAATCAAATAGGAAACAAACATTTCTTATAACCAATACTTTATCTTCTAAAGAAGTGGAAAAGAGATGATCTACTAAGAAAAATACATTTTCCATGTATGGCTGAAAACCTTCACTGTTCACCTGAAACTATCACAACATTGTTAATTGGCCATACCTTAATACAAAATAAGAAGTTAAAAAAAAAGAAAAAATTTCCAAGAAGGCTCAAAAATAATGATACAAATTCATATCAGTGCAACTGAATTTAGGTATCAATTTTAAATGGCAACTAATTGATAACATTATTTCATTTTGAAATGAAATATCATCTGACACAATCTTAGTGATTTTTAACCCTTTGTCCTCCTTATTAATTTCTATTTTAGTATTTGCAACCGGAATTCAGATCCCGTTGTTTACTTATATTTGACCTTTCATGTATTTTTCCATTTTCTCCTGTCTTTCTTTTTCATTTGCTTCATCAGCACACATTGTGCTTTGACATTTAACTTAACTGCTCCTCTAATTCTGCTTGATTGTTACTCTACCTGATCAAAATACTTAGCATCTGATTGTTCACTTTCTGCATGATTCAATTCCTTTCTGGTCTCTCATTCTTCTGTCTAAGGCATGTTTGGGACCATTTCATGGTTCTCACCAATGGCTTTCAAGAGGAAGAGCAAAGGATAGTCAAAAATGATTTGCACTTTGGAGACAGATCTGGTTCAAATACTAGCTTTGTGTTCAAGAGTAAGTTACTGAACCATCCAGATGGTCAATTTTCCCATTTAGAAAACAGGGGACTCTTACAGGACTTTTACAGAGATTATCAATAATCTAGGTTAAGGATCACTGATTCAGTGGACACAAGTTTGAGTGGNAGTAAGTTACTGAACCATCCAGATGGTCAATTTTCCCATTTAGAAAACAGGGGACTCTTACAGGACTTTTACAGAGATTATCAATAATCTAGGTTAAGGATCACTGATTCAGTGGACACAAGTTTGAGTGGGAGATAGACAAGAATAGGGAAGCCTGGCGTGCTGCAGTCCACGGGATCACAGAGGGTCAGACACAACTCAGCAACTTAACAACAACAAGGTAAGGGAACTGATGCTAAACTGGCATCTGATGAATAACAGCAGGTGGCAAAATGGAGCAGATAGGGAAGAATCTCAATTTTGGTATCTATCAATCAGATGCAAAGCTTAATAGAAACCTGAAGATTTTCAAAGAGGCATGCTTTTCTTGAATGATTACTATGGTAATTAAAAATTGGGTTCATTTTTAAATTCTTCCAACAAAAAGTTCTTTTGAGAATGCTTTTCTAAATGTCCAGCTCAGGTCTATAAACGTAACCAAAGAATCATGGAGTGATTTTCTTACCCTCTCTTATCAGCTAAACTTTTACCATTTTTTTTTCCCCCAGGAAGAAGGGAATATAATTTACATCATCATTATTGATCATAATTTGCATCAATAAAATCATTGAGTAGGCAATTTCTATATACCACTTAGGATGAATTTTGACATATATCTTCATGTGAAAAACTATATACTTAGGTGCTATGAATATTTTCATCAATAGCAACTGCCTTTAAAAACATTAGGTGGGTGTTGTCGTCAATGTTCAAGGTTTTGTGCTTAAGAATTTTCATTGCTGACAGGGATCTATGGAATGACAAATTGGGCAGAGTATTGCTGCTGAAGGGACCGCGCACAGAGTTCTGTCACCCTATTCCTGCAAAGGAGCTCTGAGCCTCCAACAGACCCCAGCAGCAGTCCCTGAATCCCTCCTGCCAGTCTGCTAAGAATTCCCCCTATCCAAGCTGGGCGGCAAACCCTGCAGCAGGCTCTTCCAGAACCAATGCTGAGGCTTTCACTAAAAACATCAAAATCAACATTCCCTTCCCTGCCAAAGCAGACAATCCATATTCATTGCAAACTAACAAAGAAAATTAGCTGTGATAGACAGAAGAGATACATACAGCATACCTATTCCTTGGATGTTCTGATCTTGCATTATCAACTAAGCAACATTAAGAAACGTGGGGTTAAAACTTGAAATAATCCACTTTCCCTCCCCAATCCTTTAAAAGTATTCTCCCTGACATGCATTATCCTTTGCATGACACCCTTGGTTATGACACAATCATTTCAAAAGTCCTTAGATCATGAAATAGGATCACTAGGAATAGGAATAGTTGATAATAAAATAACTCTTGGAGAAAATGAAGTAGTAGCTCTCTTATGCGGTCAGGGACTATCCTACCTAGTGCTTGCATCCTTTAGCAGCAGAAAGAATAAAAATGTTCATGGAATTACAAAGCAGAAATTAACTCCCAGGAGACACAAAGTGTGGACTGACTTGGTACAACTGTTCTGAACCAACAGCCAAACACAGGAGTAAGTTATAATTGTCAGAAGAACCGGGGCTGGAAATGGTGATAAATGCACCTTTCAGATTTTTGCCAGGCTTCCTTAATATTCTCCTTAGTTGAATGCTGTGCACAGTCAGCCCTAAGCAGATCTATAAATTTTGCAGCGATATCCTTTGTCTTTGGCCTATACATGCTGTATTGCTCAGTCAGTTTCCGTTTGGTAATTCTGCCAGAAACTAATGAAACAGACAAAGCAGGTTCTTCAGCCAAACTGTAGAAACAGCATTCTTTTTAAGGCAGCTGGTAGGAATTTATAAGAGGTAAAGATTACAGTTCTGCCGAGAGAATATGCTTTTGATATCTAAAAGATGACCTTCATAGCTGCTTTTAGAAGTAGGCGACAGAGATCTCACTTAGTCCTTAATAAACTCTGCCTCCTTCTTCTTTGTAAGTAATTTGTCAAAATCTGCGGGTAGAGTCAGAAATGACACCGACTCGACAACAACAAAAGTAAGTGCTAACTGAACAGCAATTAGGAATATGTAACTATGACTGAGCGACTTCACTTTCACTTTTCACTTTCATGCATTGGAGAAGGAAATGGCAACCCACTCCANAGTTGGTGATGGACAGGGAGGCCTGGTGTGCTGCAGTCCATGGGATCACAAAGAGTTGGACATGACTGAGCAACCGAACTGAACTACTATAGTTTAGGCCTTGTGGTATTTATCTGAAATACTTCATTGAACCGGACACGAATGGGCAACTGAACTGAGCTGAACTAGATTTGTGACAACTTTTTTTCCAGGAGCAGATATCTTTTAGTTTTGTGATGGCAGTCACCATCTGCAGTGATTTTGGAGCCCAAGAAAATGAAGTCTGTCACTGTTTCCATTGTTTCCTCATTTGCCATGAAGTGATGGGACCAGGTGCCATTTTCTTCATTTTTTAAAAAAATATAAATGTATTTTAATTGGAGGTCAATTACTTTACAATATTGTATTGGTTTCATTTTTTTAATGTTGAGTTTTAAGCCAGCTTTTTCATTCTCTTCTTTCACTTTCATCAAGAGGCTTTTTAGTTCCTCTTTGCTTTCTGCTATGTGGGTAGTGTCATCTTCATGTCTGAGGTTATTGATATTTCTCCCAGCAATCTTGATTCTAGCTTTTGCTTCATCCAGCCTGGCATTTTGCATGATGTACTCTGCATAGAAGATAAAGGAGTAGAGTGACAATATATAGCATTAATGTACTCCTTCACCAATTTTGCAACAGTTTGCTGTTCCATGCCTGATTTTAACTCTTGCTTCTTGACCTGCATAGAGGTTTCACAGGAGGCAGGTAAGTAAGACTGGTATTCCCATCTCTCTCAAGATTTTCCACAGTTTGATGTAATCCACACCATCAAAGGCTTTAATGTAGTCAATGAAGCAGAAGTAGATGTTTCTCTTGAATTTTCTTGCTTTTTCCAGATCNTTTCACAGGAGGCAGGTAAGTAAGACTGGTATTCCCATCTCTCTCAAGATTTTCCACAGTTTGATGTAATCCACACCATCAAAGGCTTTAATGTAGTCAATGAAGCAGAAGTAGATGTTTCTCTTGAATTTTCTTGCTTTTTCCAGATCCAAGGGATGTTGGCAATTTTATCTCTGGTTCCTCTACCTTCTCTAAATCCAGCTTGAACATCTGGAAGTTCTCAGTACACATACTCTTGAAGCCTAACTTGGAGAACTTTGAACTTTACTAGCATGTGAAATGAGTTAACTGTGTGGTAGTTTAAACATTCTTTGGCATTGCTCTTCTTTAGAATTGGAATATAGAATTAGAATATAGAATAGAAATACTAAAATATTTAGAAATGCTAAGACAATTTCTATGTGTTTTATTGTTTTGTTTTGCATAGCATTTATCCTTAGAAAGATACATGGAAGGATATTTATATGTTAGTGTTTATTATTTTGAAGAAGTATTAATTTTAATTTCATTGTAGAAAATTTTTGTACATTGCTTAAAATATTTTAAAGTATATTGCAATTTTTATACAACTAACAAAATTATTATTTTAAGAAATTATAAAGTAAGATATTTATGGCTTAAATAATATTTGCAAGTTCTATTGTCTTCTGAAAAGGCTACATGTGAGTCAAGAAAAGAATTTTTTATTTGATCGCAGCATGATGTAATGAACAAGGCATTGAGCACTAAAATTACTCCAGAGTTCTGGCTGTGTGTCATTGAAATACTGATTACTTTCATTAAGTCTGTTTTCTTATTTGGAAAATGAAAGACTCTAAACAAGAGTCTCTTAGTTCGTACATTCATAAAATTATATTACTAATGTTAGAGTTAATTATAACAAATAACTTCTGTACATTATACATATGTTCAATATATGATTTGTACATATATCTGATAAGAGTATCTTTATGTCAAGGGCACATGATATTTTTGTTCTCTTGTACAAAAAGTTTTGGAAATAGTTTACCACATTTTTCTATAAATTAGGCCCATATATGATCACTAAACTTCTTTGGTAAGTCCAATTTCAATAACCATTTTATCAAATACTCTAAGCAAAAGAAAATACATAGATCAATTTCCTGTTTTCTTTGCCAACTTCCTTAGACTTCTCTAAAAACTGTCCCTAACTTGCAAAAATAAATAAATAAATAAAATGCATATTAAACTTGATTTCTGGCACAGTGGCAAAGAATCTGCCTGCCAATGCAGGAGATATAAGAGACTGGGTCTTGATCCCTGGGTTGGAAAGATCTTCTGGAGTAGGAAATGGCAACCCGCTCCAGTATTCTTGCTGAAAAGATTCCAAAGAGAGGGAATCTGGCAAGTTACAGTTCATAAGGTCATAAAGAGTCAGACATGCCTGAACAACTCAGCACTCAGCACTCAAACTTAATATAGCACTAAACATACCAGCACAATTTAAAGGACTTGAGATATATTCCTTCATGTAATCTGGACAGTGTTATTATTTCCTTTCTAAGAAGGTGATAATTTCCCAAGGCCACAGGGTAAGTGGTGGAAGTTAAGTTTAAGCCCAGGCACAAGTTTCTCAAGTCTTCAAGCCAGTACAGTATGCAGTGCCTTCTCAGAAGCTAATAGTTTGATACTGATAATCAATATTGAGCATTCACTATGTCACACACTGTTAGGTTCTAGAGATTCAAAGATGCCTGGTCCCCAATTCTTTCCTCAAGTTAAACATGTTGTTTATTTCTTTTTTGGAAGTTTCCCTGCTGCTTTTAGTAAAGGTGAAGTGAAAGTGTTAGTCACTCAGTCGTGTCTGACTCTACGATCCCATGCTGTAACTTGCTAGGCTCCTCTGTCCATGGGATTTTCTAGGCAAGAATACTGGACTGTGTTGCCATTCCCTTTTCCAGGGTATCTTCCTCACTCAGGAATCAAACCCTGATCTCCTGCATTGCAGGAGGTTTCTTTACCCTCTTAGGGAAAGAATTTCACCAGGGAAACCCCTCTTTTAGTAAAATGAAATTTTAAAATATTAATATTTTTTTCTGTACTAAGTCTCTCTCATCTTATTAACTTTTTCACAACTTCTCAAAAACACAGGTTTTACACTCTCATCAATCCAGTTTGATTTGATCCCCTCACACATGAGTCGTTTGTTTCTCTGGCACCACATTTGAAAGTCCTTCATTGCTTCCTATCCATCTTCCATCTCCTCCAAACTCAAGAAAATTTCTGTGACTAATGCATCTACCTGTATCCTCTCTCTCAAAATGGGGTCAGTTGGATAGACAATGTTTTTTTTTTTTTTTTAATTAGCTGTATCTCATTAGAATACATTTTACATTGATTCAGGGGCAAGGGTTTATGTGCTTGTGTTTGAAGGTGTGTTTGTGCTGTGAGGGTGGGTAAGATGCTTGAGGGAGAGAGAGAAGGGAGAGAGCTATTGGACAGAAACATTATAAACTCTTTGCCTCTTGAAATAATTTTATTCTACTCAATAGCACCTACTAGAATTAAATACCAATATGAAAATCATTCACTCATGTAACAAATATTTTATGAAGTGCCTACTAAACACTTCATAAATGTCATATTATGAAATCAAATTTGATTAAACTATTAGGAACTTTTGAGTTCTTTAAAGTCACATATATCTTTATAATATTTTGATGTATATATATCTTCATAATAGCCAGTTTTAAAGGCCTGAGGCTTTTATCCTTAAATATCAATTTAAGCATAAAATGCTGATTAAGTTGTTGAATATTTAATAACTAATTTAAAAATCTATGCCTCTACTTTTATTATAAGCCATTTTTTTATTCATTGCTTTACACTGATTAATAGTCACACACTGGTAAGATGCCAACCAAAATTCCTTAATAATCTGATCAGAGAAGGAAATATCAACCCACCTCTGTGAAGCACTTACTTCATTCTGTCAGTTTTTAAATTATCCCTTCACTTCAATAACTTTTATTCTTCATCTAAAAATAAAATATAAACCTACCATTTTAAGATTAAGTAGTCAATATTCCTCATATCATTTTCCAGATTCTGGAGAGTACCTTTTGAATGTTGACCCTTTTTAAAAATTTATAGATTAATTAATGGAAATATTTCCAGACACTTTTTTTTTTCCCTAAGCAGCACTACTTATGGCATCATTTGTCATCCAAAATCACCCCTTAAACTGCTGAAAAGCAGTTTATCCCTAACCAGTCAAAAAAGAAGACAATTTTGTTTTCAAATGCATACAAAGTTTGATACCACTTTTAAATCAAGTACTAGAGGGCAAAATTTAGGAGTTTTGAAGCATGGGCTGTGTCTGCATAATAGCAACAGCCTATCCTCCCTCAGCTAACCTAACCTAAACAGCAAAGAGTAGCCTTCCTCTAAGGAAGGCTAGTTTGTGTAAAAATAACAAGTGCTTTGGTTTCAACAGTGGAGAAGGAAATAGCAACCCACTCCAATGTTCTTGTCTGGAGAATCCCAGGGATGGAGGAGCCTGGTGGGCTGCCATCTATGGGGTCACACAGAGTCGGACATAATTGAAGCGACTTAGCTGCTGCTGCTGGTTTCAACAAACATTAGCTACCCTAGAATCTTGTTTCTCTTCTGAATGTGAGTCTTAGAGATGGGAAAAAAAAAAGCTATAGTATTTTATTCTAGAGAATATAGTTTTACTGCATGTTTACAAATTTTCTGAAGGCAGTGAACTAAATGTGGACACTTACATTAGAGTATTAGAGGTTCTGTCAATGAATGTGCAAACATACTCTTCAGACAATGACATGCTAATTCTGACAGGAATGCAAATGAAAATGACACTTATAAACTTCTCCAAAGGAGAAAGAATGTGAGTTCCATCACAATATTTTATCCAGTGATTTTCAGAGTGTGTTTGTTCCCTGTGGTTTTAGTAAGGATTTTGTGGGGAAAACTTTGCATTGAAATAAATTAGGAAATACTGAGTTGAACAAAATGATCAAATGTCTTTACTACTAGACTGCTCATATCCATGAGGTCCTAACTTGTGAGTTTCTAAGAGGTGCACTTTGGTTGCAGTACATCAGCACACACAGGACAAGGCAAGGCAGGGTCTGAAAGATTTTACTGGTAGATGTGACAAGACACTTACAGATTTAGGCAATTATTTACACACTGAAAAGAAGATTCTCCAAGGTCATCCTGTCCACACACCCAAGAGGTCTACCCTGAAATGAAAGGGAATGGATGACTCATGTTGTGATGTTCTCCATGGCTGGAGATGTGAGAATGCAGCTGGGTGATTCTAGATTCTGACAGTTATACAGCTCTATTCCAAGGCAGTCAGGGCAGACAGCCCCACTCTTATCAGAGTCCAGGAGTGATAAGAATCTGTCTCATGCCAGCCTCTCCAGGGAGCCAGACAAACAATGGGAGATGACCTCATGGTTCATTTCAGTCACTCAGTCGTGTCTGACGCTTTGCGACCCCATGGACTGCAGCATACCAGGCTTCCCTGTCCATGACCAACTCCTGAAGTTTACTCAAATTCATGTCCATTGAGTCGATGATGGACTCTTTCTCTCTCATCATCCTCTCTTTCTATCTTCAATTTTTCCCAGCATCAGNCCCATGGACTGCAGCATACCAGGCTTCCCTGTCCATGACCAACTCCTGAAGTTTACTCAAATTCATGTCCATTGAGTCGATGATGGACTCTTTCTCTCTCATCATCCTCTCTTTCTATCTTCAATTTTTCCCAGCATCAGAGTCTCTTCAGATGAGTCAGTTCTTCATATCAGATGTCTAAAGTATTGGAGTTTCAGCTTCAGCATCAGTCCTTCCAATGAATATTCAAGACTGATTTCCTTTAGGATGGACTGGTTGATCTCCTCGCAGTCCAAGGGACACTTAAGAGTCTTCTCCAGTACCACAGTTCAAAAATATCAAATCTTCAGTGCTCAGCTTTGTTTATAGTCCAACTCTCACATCCATACATGACTATTGGAAAAACCCATACCTTTTCTAGATGGACGTTTATCAGGAAAGTAATGTCTCTGCATTTTAATATATTATCTAGGTTGATCAAAACTTTTCTTCCAAGGAGCAAGTGTCTTTTAATTTCATGTCTGCAGTCACCTTCTGCAGTGATTTTGGAACCCAAGAAAATAAAGTCCACCATCNCCAATTTGGAACCAGTCCATTGTTCCATGTCCAGTTCTAACTGTTGCTTCTTGACCTGCATACAGATTTCCCAAGAGGCAAGTAAAGTGGTCTGGTATTACAATTTGCTTAAGAATTTTCCACAGTTTGTTGTGATCCACGCAAAGACTTTGGTACAATCAATAAAGTGGAAGTAGGTATTTTTCTGGAATTTTCTTGCTGTTTCTAAGATCCAGTGGATGCTGGCAATTTGATCTCTAGTTCCTCTGCCTTTTCTAAATCCAGCTTGAACATGTGAAAATTCACAGTTGTTGAGGCCTGGCTTGGAGAATCTTGAGCATCACTTTGCTAGCATGTGAGACAAGTGCAATTGTGCAGTAGATTGAATATTTTGGGCATTGCCTTATTTTGGATTGGAATGAAATTGACCTTTTCCAGTCCTGAGGCCACTGTTGAGCTTTTCAAATTTGCTGGCATATTGAATGTAGCACCTTAACAGCATCATCTTTAAGGATTTGAAATAGCTCAATTGGAATTCCATCACCTCCACTAACTTTGTTTGGAGTGATGCTTCCTAATGCCCACTTGACTTCTCATTCCAGGGTGTCTGGCTCTAGGTGAGTGATTACACCATCGTGGTTATCTAGGTCATGAATACCTTTTTTGTACAGTTCTTCTGTGTATCCTGGCAACCTCTTCTTAAAATCTTCTGCTTCTGTTAGGTCCATACAATTTCTGTGCTTTATTGTGCTCATCTTTGCATGAAATGTTCCCTTGGTATCTCTAATTTTCCTGAAGAGATCTCTAGGCTTTCCAATTCTATTGATTTCCTTCATGATAGCTCTTTATGAGCTGGTAGCTCTCTATGCCTGATAAAGGCCTCACCTGTGTGGCTGCTGTGGATTTGTCCAAGCTCAGTGGGGCCCCAATCAGAGCCATCCCTCACAACACTTTCCTGAAAGACTTGACCATGGGACTTGTATTCCTCATAAGAAATTAACATTCTTCAGACAGATATGGAAATAGACAGTCTAGTCTAACTCTTAATCATATATGTGTCCAAGATGAGAGTTAAGAGAGTTAGTGAGTAGGTTAATCAGTGATCAGAGTAACCTAAGAGAGGCAGTGCTCAAGCACTGGGGTACACTGTTCTGCTGTGATAGTTCATTGTATATGTAGACTTGACTGGTCTAAGCAATGCCCAGATGGCTAGTAAAATATTACTTCTGAGTGTGTCCATGAGGGTGTTTCTGGAAGATTAGCATCTGAGTCAGGCCTTTGGACTTGAATTGGGGCTTACACCTTTGGCTCCCCTGGTTCTCAGTGTTGGGGCTGGGACTCCACCACTGGCTTTCCTGGGCCTCCAACTAGTCATAAAACTTCTCAACTTCCATAATCATGTGAGCCAATCCCTCATGATAAATCTCTTTCTGTGTCTCTGTCTTTATCTTTATCTATCTCCCTATCTATCTTTTATTATATATCTGTGTATCTATCTATCTTATTGGTTCTGTTTCTCTGGATAACTCTTACTGGTAAACAACAAAATACAAAGAAGTGTGAAAACAAGAGGAGGGGGACAGGAATTTGAGGAGAGTAGAAACTTCTATTCCAGAGGAGAAGAAAAGTAGCAACCAGGATGTAGGCAAAAAGCTACACGGGGACGTGGGCTATGTGCATCCATTAGGCTCATACAGGCAGAAGAATACTTCCAAGTTCCAATTCTGAAGATGAATGAAGAAATTCCAACTATACAGCTATATCACAGTATGGTTTGAAAATATCCTTAAAAAGGCATCTGCTTATTCACTAAGCTCATCTTTCTACACAGCATTCTCTACCTTTCTCCTTACACTATATTTCAGCATTACTGAAATATTCATTAATCACTAAGTAGATCAGACTCCTTAATAATCTAGGAGGAATTAGCATATACTGTTCCTTGATCTTGAGATAATCTTTCAGTCCAATGCCTCCCCCTCATCTGGCCAAGTCTTGCTTTGTTTCAGTTTTTGGCTTAGACACCGTATATTTGTAGAAGCCTTTCAGAGCTTACAACCTTCACTTTCGAGGTATCTAATCCAATGAGATGACGGCAAGGGCCGGGAGGTGAGGGTGGTCAGAGAAAGCTTTTAAGACACCCTGTGTTGGGCTCACAGTACTTTTTATACTCACTAATTAATTGGCTTGTATTACCAAGCTCTTACACTACAGTTTATAATTACTATTATTATATATGTGGCATTGAGCATAGTCTCTAACACATAGAAGGTACTAAAATAGCATTTGTTAAACAAAGGAATTGAGCAGGGCTAATTCTGCATTTGGGTGATCTGTAATGCCTGTTCTGGTACAGAATGGCAGTGAACTTCAGTCTTTGTCCAGGCACAGGAGATTTGTGCAAATCAAGTTTTATAACACTAGGGCCCATGAAAAAGAATAGTTCATGGGGGGGGGGGTTTAATATTTTAAAAGGTTGGTGGTATTCAAATCATGTTCTTCTTGTTGTTCAGTCACCCAGTCTTATCTGACTCTTTGCAACCCCATGGACACCAGCACACAAGGTCTCCCTGTCCCTCACTGTCTCCCGAAGTTTGCCCAAGTTTATGTCCATTGCTTTGGTGATGTCATCCAGCCATCTCATCCTCGGTTTCCCCCTTCTCCTCCTGCCCTCAATCTTTCCCAGCATCAGAGACTTTTCCAATGAGTCAGCTTTTCACATCAGATGACCAGAATACTGGAGTTTCAGCTTCAGCATCACTCCTTCCAGTGATTATTCAGAGTTGATTTCCTTTAAGATTGATTGATTTTATCTCTTTGCTGTCCAAAAAACTCACAAAAGTCTTCTCCAGCACCACCGTTCAAAGACATCAATTCTTTGGCACTCTATCTTCTTTACTGTCCAGCTCTCACAACCATACATGACCACTTGGAAGACCATAGCCTTGACTATATGGACCTTTGTAAGCAAAGTACTGCCTCTGCTTTCCAACACACTGTCTAGGTTTGTGATAGCTCTCCTACCAAGAAGCAAAGTCTTCTGACTTCATGGCTGTAATCACCATCTGCAGTGATTTTAGTGCCCAATAAGAGGAAATATGTCACTACTTCCACCTTTTTCCTTTCTATTTGCCATGAAGTAATGGGGTTGGATGCCATGATCTTTTTTTTTTTTTTAATATTCAGTTTTAAGCTGGCTTTTTCACTCTCCTCCTTCACAGTCATCAGGAGGCTCTTTAGTTCTTCTTCACTTTCTGCCATTAAAGTGGTATCATCTGCATATCTGAGGTTGTTGATTTTCTCCTGCCTATCTTGACACCAACTCATCCAGCCTAGCATTTTTCATGATGTGCTCAGTGTGTATATTAAACAAACAGGGTGACGGCAGACAGTTCTGTCACACTCCTTTCTCAGTCTTGAACCAGTCAGTTGCTCTATACAGGGTTCTAACCGTTGTTTCTTGACCCACATACAGGTTTCTCAGGAGACAGGTAAAATGTTCTGGTATTCCCATCTCTTTAAGAGCTTTCCACAGTTTGTTATGATCCACACAGTCAAAGACTTTAGTATCATCAATGAGGCAGAAGTAGATGCTTCTCTGGAATTCTTTTGCTTTTTGTATGATCCAATGAATGCTGGATCTCTGGCTCCTCTACCTTTTCTAAATTCAGCTTGCACATCTGGAAGTTCTAAGTTTATATATTGTTCAAACCTAGCTTGGAAATTTTTGAACGTTATTTTGCTAGCTTGTGAGATGAGTGCAATTGTATGGTAGTTTAAATATTTTTTAGGCATTGCCTTTCTTTGGATCTGGAATGAAAACTGACCTTTTCCAGTCCTGTGTCCACTGCTGAGTTTTCTAAATTTGCTGGCATATTGAGTGCTATACTTTCACAGTATATCTTTTAGGATTTGAAATAACACAACTGGAATTTCATCACCTCCACTAGCTTTGTTCTTAGTGATACTACCTAAGGCCCAATTGACCTCACACTCCAGGATGTCTGGCTGAAGGTGAGTGATCACACCATTGGGGTTATCTGGGTCATTAAGATCTCTTTTGTATACTCCTTCTATGTATTTTTGCCACTACTCTGTAATATCTTCCGCTTCTGTTAGGTCCATACTGTTTCTGTCCTTTACTGTGCCCATCTTTGCATGAAATGTTCCCTTGGTATCTCTAACTTTCTTGAAGAGATCTCTAGTCTTTCCCATTCTATTGATTTCCTCTATTTCTTTGCATTGATCACTTAGGATGGCTTTCTTTTCTCTCCTTGCTATTCTTTGGAACTCTGCATTCAGAAGCATATATCTCCTTTTTCCCTTTGGTTTTCTTCACTTCTCTTTCCTCAGCTATTTGTAAGGCCTCCTCAGACAGTCATTTTGCCTTCTTTGCCGTTCTTTTTCATGGGGATGGTTTTGATCACTGCCTACTTTCCATTGTTATGAATTCCCATGTGTAGCTCTTCAGGGACTCTATCAGATCTAATCCTTTAAATCTATTTGTCACCTCCATTGTATTATCACAAAGGATTTGATTTAGGTCATACATTAATGGTCTAGTGGTTTTCCCTACTTTCTTCAATTTAAGTCTTAATTTTGCAATAAGGAGTTCATGATCTAAGCCACAGTCAGCTCCTGGTCTTGTTTTTGCTGACTGTATAGAGCTTCTCTATCTTCAGTTTTAAAAAATACAATAAATCTGACTTTGCTGTTGACCATCTGGTGATTCCCTATGTAGAGTCATCTCTTATTGCTGGAAAGAGGTGTTGCTATGACCAGTGCATTTTCTTGGCAAAACTCTGTTAGCCATTGCCCTGCTTCATTTTGTATTACAAGGCCAAACTTGCCAGTTTTCCAAATGTCTCTTGACTTCCTACTTTTGCATTCCAGTCCCCTGTAATTAAAAGGACATCTTTTTTTCTTGTTAGTTCTAAAAAGTCTTGTAGGTCTTTACAGAATTGATCAACTTCAGCTTCTTTGACATTAGGGTTTGAGGCACAGACTTGAATTACTGTGATATTGAATGACTTGCCTTGGAAATGAACAGAGATCATTCTGTTATTTTTGAGATTGCACCAAAGGCCTCTTTTCTTGACCATGAGGGTTATTCCATTTATTCTAAGGGATTCTTGCACACAGTAGTAAATATAATGGTCATCTGAATTATTTAGTTCCCTGATTCCTGAAATGTCGATGTTCACTCTTGCTATCTCCTGTTTGACCACTTCCAATTTACCTTGTTTCATGGACTTAACATTCCAGGTTCCCCTGCAATACTGTTCTTTACATCATTGCACTGTACTTTTACCAATAGACAAACCCACGACAGGGTGTTGTTTCCACTTTGCCTTAGCCTTTTCATTTTTTCTGGAGCTATTTCTCTGCTCTTCTCCAGCAGTATATTTGGCACCTACCAACCTGAGAAGTTCATCTTTTGGTGTCATATCTCTTTGTCTTTTCATACTGTTAATAGGGTTCTCGAGGCAAGAATGATGCAGTGGTTTGGCATTTCCTTCTCTAGTGGAGCAGTTTGTCAGAATTCTCCACCATGACACCTCCATCTTGGGTGGCCCTACATGGCATGACTCAAAGTTTCATTGAGTTAGACAAGGCTGTGATCCATGCCATCAGACTGGTTAGTGATTGTGGTTTCCATTCTATCTGTCCTCTGATGGATGAAGGTAAGAGGCTTGTGGAAATTTCCTGATGGGAGGGATTGGCTGTGGGGAAACTGTATCTTGCTCTGTAAATGCAAGAGCCATGCTCAGTAAATCTTTAATGCTGTTTTCTGCTGTTGGGTAGGGTTGTGTTCCTGTAGATTTGGGCTGAGGCCAACTATGGTAGGGTTAATGGCAGTACTAGCAACCTCCTTCAAAAAGGCGCATGCCAGAAGCCGTGGCTCCCAGAACTGTTGAATTCAGTGCCCCTGACTGGGGATCCATGCCTCTGCTGGAGACTCTGGGACACTCATATGCATGTCTGGCTCAGTCTCTTGTGGGTCCTGGTGTGCACAAGGTTTTGTTTGTGCCCTTCAAAAGTCTGTTTCCACATTCCTGTGAAAGTTTTATAATCAAATCCCTCTGGCCCCCAAACTCAAATTCCCTGGGGGTTCTCATTCTCTTTGCCAGTTCCAAGGTTGGGAAATCTGTTGTGGTCCCTAGAACTTTTGCAACAGTGCAGGAACTTCTTTGGTATAATTGTTTTCCAGTTTGTGACTCTTCTGCCCTATGACTCTGTGGTGGGGCTAATCCCCCACCTACTCCAGGAGGGCTTATGCCACATGCCTTGCCTCCCAGACCTTGAAACCAGAGCCCTTGTCCTTACAGCAGGTCACTGCTAACCCCTGCCTATGCAGGAAACACTCAAAAACTCCAAGGCAGGTCTGGCTCAATCTTTTGGAGGTCACTGCTCCTTTCTCTGGGTGCTGGTATGCACAACGGCTTTGTTTGTCCCCTCTGAGCATCTCTGGTGGGTATGAGGTTTGATTCTAAACATGGACTCACCCCTCCTACCTTCTAGTTGGGGCTTCCCTTTTGCTCTTGCACCTGGGTATCTTTTAGGTGGGGGGGGGGGGTGATCCAACATTCTCCTGTCAATAGTTGTTCAGAAGCTAGTTGCAATTTTGGTGTTTTTGCAGGAGAAGATAAGTTCATGTCCTTGTAACCCTTACTTAGGAATAACATACACATATTTCTCATAGTTGAAGATGGTAGAAGTCTGAGACCAGAATTCCAACATGTTAGGTTCTGGTGAAGACCTCTTCTGAATTGCAGGCTCCTCACAAGGTGGAAGCAGATAAAGAAGCAAGCTCTCCTGTAACTCTTGCAAAAGCACTAATCACACTCTACCTTCACGGCCTCATCTAAACTTAGTCACCTCCCAAAGGCCCCACTTGCTAATACTATCACACTATTTCAGTTTTGAAGGGACACAGCATTCATATCATAACAAGGTCATAGATCAGACTGGGGAAAGTATTGTCAGAGTTCTTAGGGGTCAGCATCAAATGGCTTCTAGAAAATAAAAGGATCCACATTCTAGATGTGAGAGGAGAAAAACAAGTGGGAGAAGAGATCTATTAGTTAAACATTCTTTTTTTTTTTTTCCATGCAGCATATAATTCATGTCTCTTCTCAATAAAAACAGCTATGTTTGCAAAAAATTTCACTTCACCTAGATCACTCAGACTTTTAGAAGTTGACAACTAGCTGAATTACATTAAATTTTAAACCATAGTGATTCAGTACTTTCACTCTGCAAAGGCAGAGCCATTTAGGATCCAAGCAAGGGAAGATTTAGTAATAAAAAGAAGAAATGTTCTTGAGGTAGAAAATTTATATTTCCATGTGCCATTCTTGAAATTTTTATGTCAACAACACTGCCAATAGAGAAAAAGTGTATATTTTGTTGTTCTTTCTTTGAACACCTACAAATTCAATCTCCAGTTTGCATTTAAGTTAAAGCTATTCTGATTTTTCCAGTGATCATGTATGGATGTAAGAGTTGGACTGTGAAGAAACCTGAACACCAAAGAATTGATGCTTTTGAACTGTGGTGCTGGAGAAGACTCTTGAGAGTCCCTTGGACTGCAAGGAGATCCAAACAGTCCATCCTAAAGGAGGCCAGTCCTGAATAGTCATTGGAAGGACTGATGCTGAAGCTGAAACTCCAATACTTTGGCCACCTGATGAGAAGAGTTGACTCATTGGAAAAGACCCTGATGCTGGGAGGGATGGGGGGCAAGAGGAGAAGGGGACGACAGAGGACGAGATGGCTGAATGGCATCACCATCTCAATGCACATGAGTTTAGGTAAACTCCAGGGGTTGGTGACAGACAGGGAGGCCTGGCATGCTGTGATTCATGGGGTCGCAAAGAGATGGACACCACTGAGCAACTGAACTGACTGAACCGAACTGTTCTGATTTCACTGCAATTTTTATAAAAAGAACAAATAGATGTCTTAATAAAATGACCAGATGGCTTATAAACAAAGAAGCATTATCAAGTTTTGTGTACAGATTAAAAATTATACAAAAACAGCTATAGACCAGCAATGAGTTTTATTATTTTTTCCATTTTGTGTACATTCTTGTTTAATACATATAATTAAATGATCATTTTGTTACTAAAATCTTCCGACTCAGTCATTAAATCACTTTATTTTCAAAATTGTTGAACTCACATTTCTTAATCTGTAACTCAATTTAGTAATCTGTTGTTTATCTCAGCCTTTGAAATATAATTAATCTGTACTGATCTATTTGACACACAAAATGACTTTTGGGGAATTGTCATCATTAAGCTGGCATTGCCTTCTTCCCTCTAAAACTCTATTTTGGATTTAACTTTTTTTTTAAAAGCTCACAGACAAAAAGAGCATATCTCTTGAAAAATAAAGAAGTATTAATTCCAATAAGAAAGAATATTCAAGTCTCCACAAATCTTGGCTCATTTTTACACGGAAAAAGTAGAGCATTAGAGCAAAAAGGCTGTGTACACCTGTGGTGGATTCATGTCGATGTATGGCAAACCCAATAAAGTATTGTAAAGTCAAATTTAAAAATAAATAAATTAATTAATTAAAAATAAAATAAAATAAAATAAAATATAATAAATTCAATGCTAAAGAGAAGAGTTAAGAAATATTTCCTCCCAGTAACCATCCCCAGAAAAAACATTTTCCCCCAACTTTCAATCA
The DNA here is from genome assembly GCA_006410875.1 of Neotragus pygmaeus. Lineage (NCBI taxonomy): Eukaryota > Metazoa > Chordata > Mammalia > Artiodactyla > Bovidae > Neotragus > Neotragus pygmaeus. Next base: position 525 of record SJYV01028730.1, on the reverse strand, counting down.
ATTATATCNTTAATTAATTAATTAATTAAAAAATAAAATAAAATATAATATAATATAATAAATTCAATGCTAAGGAGAAGAGTTAAGAAATATTTCCTCCCAGTAACCATCCCCAGAAAAAACATTTTCCCCCAACTTTCAATCAATTATATCATTAGTTCACATTTTAGATCTGACTTATCTCTATTAAGCTTAGTTCAAATCAAGAATAAAATAGCAATAAAATTTCTCAAAGCAGTGCTTAAATTTAACTTTCTGTTACATGCCATGTACACATGGCCAATTAATTTATGACAAAAGAATTAGAATATACAAAGGAGAAAGGATAAGGCCCTCAATAAATGGTGTGGGGAAAATTGGAATACTGGGCAGCCAAATGCAAAAGAAAAAAACTGGACCCCTATCCTACATCATAAAACTCAACTCAAAATGGATTAAAGATTTGAAGGTAAGATGTGAAACCACAAAACTCTGAGGAAAAAGCATGATGAATAATCTCCTTGGTATCCATCTTGGCATTTTTTT
>SJYV01028724.1:0-11525 GCA_006410875.1 Neotragus pygmaeus | reverse complement strand
AGAGAATATATATATAGTATGTATATATACATAAAGGCCAAAAGATTCCTGGAATGAAAGAAGCCACTTGTGTGTGTGTGTGTGTGTGTGTGTGTGTGTGTATGAAGTGAAGTGAAGTGAAGTGAAGTCGCTTAGTCGTGTCCGACTCTTTGCATGTATTCACACACACACACACATATATACTGAGAGAATATATATATAAACTCAGTCGTGTCTGATTCTTTGTGACCCCATGGACTGTAGCCCACAAGGCTCCTCTGTCCAGGGGATTCTCCAGGCAAGAATACTAGAGTGGATTGCCATGCCCTCTTCCACGGGATCTTGCTTACCCAGGGATCAAACCTGCCTCTCTTAAGTTACTTGTATTGGCAGGCAGTTTCTTTACCACTAGCGGCAACTGGGAAGCCCTAAATATGTACATATAAATTATTTTCAAGAAAAAATTTTTCTTTCATTTCCTATATCTCCTTCACATTATTTTTTATTCTTTGGGTCTCACATATATTCAATGGGTACAAGGAGAATGAAATAAGAAAACTGCTGGGTTTATTAAGATTTCTTTCTTATGGCACACCCTGATGTAGTTCATGAGGCAAGAAACCAGGAGTAGATTTATACAGGGGCGAAAGAGTTATTTTTGCTCACAGGTAGAACTAACTGCTTGTTAAAGAGCAAATCATTCCTTTCTATTTAGCCAGATTGCTGTCTCTCAATCACTTACTAAATCATGGAAATGGAGCTTTCTTCCTGCAGATACAATTCTTCTTTGCAGTCAATATGCAGTCAATGCATGTTAATACAGTCAAGCTCTTCCTTCCTCCTCCATTTCGACTCGAAGTCCTATTAATAATGGCGATAACAGCAACATTTGACATTTATACAGCCTGAAGGATTCCAAAAAGATTTCACCAATTACTGTGAATAGAGTTCTGATGAGCTGCAGCAACTTCTGAGGCAGGAGGAGAATAAGCAGAAACACAAAGTCGCAATAAGGGAGATTCTGCTCAAGGGTATGACAGTCGCCCCCTCTTAAAATTGAAAAACATTACTCACACCCACCCACACACACAAAAAATCAGGTCTTTTACGTTGAAAATATTGAAAATATATCACTGGAAGTCAAATGATATTGAGCTAGCCAACTGACATGAGACATTGGAAAGGAGAGAACATTCCACAGCAAGCTTATTTCCAGTGGGTTCTATTTTTATGATTATTAACCATATGACTGGCTTTCATACCAATTGGAAGAGTGGAGATGAAACAGGCCTTCCCAGTTGGCCTGATATTTCAAAAGTTCCCACATACACCCAAATAGTGTAAGAGACTGGCTAAGGTTCATTAAAACATTTGAACATGGGTTATTTCAATTCAATAAGCAAAATATTCCCATATCTGAACAAAGAACAAGAGTTTCCAGAATATTTAAATATCTAACTTTTAATCCTTATTAAAAGCAAAACAATACTAACAGCAGAAACAAAAGCTTTTATGAGACCTATGAAATGATACTCTCTTTGAAGACCCTAAAACTATATTTAGGGTTTAATAAGTTAACCATTCAGATAAGTTAACCATTCAGAAATAAATCACAGATAATACAATATGCAATAAAGTTAAGATCTCTTGATTAATTTGGGCTTCCCATATGGCTCAGCAGATAAAGAATCAGCCTCCAATGCAGGAGACATAGGAGATACAGGTTCAATCCCTGGGTCAGGATGATCCCCTGGAGAAGGAAATGGCAACCCACTCCAGTATTCTTGCCTAAAAAATCTTCTCATGGATAGACCCTGGTGGGCTATAGTTCAAAGGGTCACACAGAGTCAGACATGACTAAGTGACTAAGTCCACACACACTTGAAGAATTTAAAAGTAAAATATCAGAAGCATGGATTCACTCAAATACCACTAAATCTCAGCTCCACTATGATACAAGTATATATTCAGCTAAGGTTTCAAAGGGTGCTGTAATTTGAATATTCAATTGCACATCTAGGACACTGGTTCAGTTCAGTTCAGTCGCTCAGTCATGTCTGACTCTTTGTCACCCCAGGGACTGCAGCATGCCTGGCCTCCCTGTCCATTGCCAACTCCCGGAGTTTACCCAAACTCATGTCCATTGAGTTGGTGATGCCATCCAAACATCTCATCCTCTGTCTTCCCTTTCTTATCCTGCCTTCAATCTTTCCCCGCATCAGGGGCTTTTCAGATGAGTCAGCTCTTCGTATCAGGTGGCCAAAGTATTGGAGTTTCAGCTTCAACATCAATCCTTCCAATGAACAGTCAGGACTGATTTCGTTTAAGATGGACTGGTTGGATTTCCCTGCAGTCCAAGGGACTCTCAAGAGTCTTCTCCAACACCACAGTTCAAAGCATCAAGTCTTTGGTGCTCAGCTTTTTTTACAATCCAACTCTCACATCCATACAAAACTATTGGTGATATTTGCTGACATACTGAGTGCAGCACTTTCACAGCATCATCTTTCAGGATTTGAAATAGCTCAACTGGAATTCTATCACCTCCACTAGCTTTGTTTCTAGTGATGATTCCTAAGGCCCACCTGACTTCATATTCCAGGAAGTCTAGCTCAAGGTGACTGATCACCCCATCGAGATTATCTGGGTCATGAAGATCTTTTTTGTACAGTTCTTCTGTGTATACTTGCCACTTCTTCTTAATATCTTCTGTTTCTGTTAGGTCTCTATCATTTCTGTCCTTTATTGAGACCATCTTTGCATGAAATATTCCCTTGCTATATCTAATTTTCTTGAAGAGGTCACTAGTCTTTCCCATTCATTTTATTTTAATATAAATTTATCTATTTTTGAGGCTAATTACTTTACAATATTGTATTGGTTTTGCCATACATTGACAAGAATTCACCACGGGTGTACATGTGTTCCCCATCCTGAACCCTCCTCCCACCTCCCTCCCCATACTGTCCCTCTGGGTCATCCCAGTGCACCAGCCCAAGCATCCTGTATTCTTTTCCTCTATTTCTTTGCACTGACCACTGAAGAAGGCTTTCTTATCTCTCCTGGCTATTCTTTGGAACTCTGCATTCAAATAGGTATCTTTCCTTTTCTCCTTTTCTCAGCTACCAGGAGACTGGTAGCTGAACCTATTTGCTTAAATTCATTCTAGGCTAATGAAAACATTTCTTTCTTTCTTTCTTTTTTTTTTTTTTTTGTCAGATTGGATTGCAAAACAGTAGACTATACTGATTCATATTCCCTAAGGAAGTCAAAGGCCTTGGCTGTCAAATGAGTATCAAGTATGGAGTTCCTAGACAGGTACTATGGTCCATTATTATACATATGTGTGAAAATCAGACAACGTGTTTCTCTGTTAAATAGTCAGAAAACTAGAAGAGAACGATAAAAAGGAAAATTATTCTTGAATCCAAAGCCAGAAGTGAAGACAGAAATCTTTATAATCATCTTTTATCAGACATATATTGACTCTTTAGCTAAAATGCATTAATACTAAAATCTGAATAATACAACAGCAAATATGAAACTACATGTAAATTCTACTGTATGATTCCCCAGAGAGGAGTAATAGATAGTTCTCACCATAAAGAAGGCTAATAAATAATCTGAGGATGCTTTAAACCAGGTAAGTTAACTACTTAATTATTTTCTTTTTTTCTGGTACAATGAAATCTGTGTGTACATATAGTTACATATCAAATTACTGACTGTCCCAGTTCCAGAGGGAATACTTCAAGGTTTTCACATATTTCATTAATCAAGTGAGTAAAGTAAGTACCATTTGGGAAGAATTAACTTATAAAAATTTATCCCGCTGCTGATGAAAACGTAAGATATATTGACGTTCCTCAAAGATGAATATCACTATTGGCTCTTTTTAGAGTCCCCAAAATTGTAATTCATCAATGGAGCAGATTCACATAATCTTATTAATTGATAAATGCTTCTAAAAGCAGTACCTAAGACAAAAATTACATATAACCAAAATTATGCTGGAACAAGTTTTGAGATGTACTAGTTTTTATTTTGTTTGTATAAACATAGACACACATATTTTAAAAAACAGGCAGACTATATGATATATGAATTATATATTATATACACATTACTATATATAAATGCATATTTATTGCATAGTTCCTTTGATTTGACTATTATACCTTTTAAATTATATTTTCCCAATTTAGTACAAATAAGTGAATTTATTTTAAGATTATGTAACTATAGTAGAAAAAACTATTTTAAACATTTTCCTGATTTCTATAAAGGCAACGTTTAACTTCGCTAGTATCAAAAATATTGAAAAGCTTTCAACTAATAGAAGTATGTATCCAAATATTATAGGAACAAATTCTTTATACAGATTTAAACAATACAAAGTTTTGAGCTATGCTTTAATCTCAGATTTACATTTTCCACCTTTATATTAAATGGAAACCCTCTGGTTTTTAGCATTAAGTGGTTTGGACATGGAAAACATTTATGAAAATGCATATTTCCATATTTTCAACTCAGAAAACTGACAGGAAAAAAAAAAAGCCCTAAAAAACTTAGTCCTTATTCTGGTTCTGCCACTGCCTACTTGTCTAGCCTACAGCAAGTTATCTGTACCCTCCAGGCTTTCATTTCTTCATTTCCAAAATGAATGGTTTGGACCTGACAATTGGTCTTCAAACTGTGCTTCTGAAATATTTCCAAAGGTCTTAGGGTGACAAAGTCCCCATTCTTCCTACTTTCCAATAATATCTGCCATCAAAATTACCTAAATCATAATTCTAAATACAGATGAAACTATACTAGAGCAATTTATCTACTAGCATGTAAATCATGTTTTACTTAGCACATTTGCTGATTTCTTCTTGTCCTCTCCTGGTTTCTGGTTTCTATATATAATAATGCACAAATAAAAATCTTTGTTGGAATTCAACACTTCCTGCTGTTCATTCTCCTATTGAAGTTTCAGTCCTGTTCACATCATAATTGGTTTCTATGGAAATGATTATGTCATCGTAATCAAGACATCTGAATTCTACTTTGAGGCACATATTGTTTTAATGGGAAATGAAATAAAAAGCAGGAGAAGAAACAGAACATATCTAGGCATTATTGTTTGGGATACTGGGAGTTGGAAAATAAAAAGATAGTTTGGAAAGCTTCCCCCAATCATCTAGCCGTATTAATATTTAAGCAGCTTTGAGGCTTCGCTAGTGGCTGAGCAGGTAAAGAATCTGCCTGTAATGTGGGAGATCTGGGTTCGATCCCTGGGTTGGGAAGAATCCCNAAAAAAAAAAAGCCCTAAAAAACTTAGTCCTTATTCTGGTTCTGCCACTGCCTACTTGTCTAGCCTACAGCAAGTTATCTGTACCCTCCAGGCTTTCATTTCTTCATTTCCAAAATGAATGGTTTGGACCTGACAATTGGTCTTCAAACTGTGCTTCTGAAATATTTCCAAAGGTCTTAGGGTGACAAAGTCCCCATTCTTCCTACTTTCCAATAATATCTGCCATCAAAATTACCTAAATCATAATTCTAAATACAGATGAAACTATACTAGAGCAATTTATCTACTAGCATGTAAATCATGTTTTACTTAGCACATTTGCTGATTTCTTCTTGTCCTCTCCTGGTTTCTGGTTTCTATATATAATAATGCACAAATAAAAATCTTTGTTGGAATTCAACACTTCCTGCTGTTCATTCTCCTATTGAAGTTTCAGTCCTGTTCACATCATAATTGGTTTCTATGGAAATGATTATGTCATCGTAATCAAGACATCTGAATTCTACTTTGAGGCACATATTGTTTTAATGGGAAATGAAATAAAAAGCAGGAGAAGAAACAGAACATATCTAGGCATTATTGTTTGGGATACTGGGAGTTGGAAAATAAAAAGATAGTTTGGAAAGCTTCCCCCAATCATCTAGCCGTATTAATATTTAAGCAGCTTTGAGGCTTCGCTAGTGGCTGAGCAGGTAAAGAATCTGCCTGTAATGTGGGAGATCTGGGTTCGATCCCTGGGTTGGGAAGAATCCCTGGGGGAAGGGAAAGGCTACCCACTTTAGTATTCTGACCTGGAGAATTCCATGGACTGTATAGTTCACTTGTGGGGTTGTAAGTCAGAGAGAACTGAGTGACTTTCACTTTCATAAGCACAGATAGCCATAAAGCAAGCTGAAATGCTTGATGAATTCTTACTCTTGCCTCAGAGATGGAAAGGTCTGCAACCTCTGGGACTGTAGAGCAGAAATACTCTGGAATGCTTTTACAAAGCAGCATATGGTTACAGAATTGCTAAGAAATACTAGTAGTTTCTTTGGCAATGTAGCAACTCAAAAACTATTCCTGCAGATTCATTCCTTAATATAGCTAAAAGCTGCTTAAATTATTTAATTGGATGGTATTTAATGCCAAGCATTTTGGAAATTTGGAAAATTATGCAACAAATTCAAAGAATATTCATTTTGCTAAAACTAAGGCCATTTGATCAATCTTGCTCAGACTAAGGTCTGGGCTATAGAAACAGGANAAAAGCTGCTTAAATTATTTAATTGGATGGTATTTAATGCCAAGCATTTTGGAAATTTGGAAAATTATGCAACAAATTCAAAGAATATTCATTTTGCTAAAACTAAGGCCATTTGATCAATCTTGCTCAGATTAAGGTCTGGGCTATAGAAACAGGAAAAAAAAAGACTTTATTCTGGTTATTGCTGTTATTCATTCATTGAGTCATTAATCATTCTTCATATAATCAAAAAGCATAGATTAATGATAAGCCCAAGATTTATCAACCACTGTGCTGGGTGTTAGGTTAGAGAAATAAAGATGCTATAATCTCTCTGCTCAGAATATCCCTATATTTATTACAAAGAGACATATAGATAAACTAATAAAACAGACACAGTAAAATGCTTTTAGAGGGACCTGCAAATAACTTCAAAAACACTGTAATTTAAATAATTTCACCTCTAGGAATGTGTGGAGTCAGAATCAATTCATAGAAGACTCAACAGTAGAGCAGCGTCTTAAAGGATGAATAAGTGTTTGCCAGCAAGACAAACAGCAGAATAGATTGCATATTTAGAGTCATAATGGACAGAAGCAAGCATGAACTGTTCAGAACAACCATGTGACTGGAACATTAGAAGGGGAAATGACAGGGGTGCTTTAGCTAAGACTGAAAGTGGCTTTTCACAGAAAATTAAGTAGAAAAATTCATTCAGTATGGAGTTGACTATGAATCAATACTCCCTCCTTAAATTCGAGAGAATATACCAAATATGTAATGAGGGCAGTTATATAGTTTTCCCCCAACTTTTCATTGTTTTGCAGATCTATGTAATCTCAACTGGTATCTCATGGTGTCACCATACCTACTTTAGATGCTGAAAATATTACAATGGAAACACTCAACTCCTGACTGTCCCTGATGTCCAAAATCCAACTAATGGTACACTCCTCAATTCCTAACACTGTTGCAAGGCTTTTGGGAAGAGAAATTGTTCACACTGAACCACGAGCAAGTGGCTGGGACCAATGCTGAATGATAGGCCTCTAGTGCTGCAGAGATTGTACACAGAGTTCATCAGTTGGTAAGCACTCTATTATTGTTTTTAGCAGCTCAGTCATGTCCAACTCTGAAAACCCATGAGCCACAGTCAACCAGGCACCTCTGACCATAGGAAATCCATAGGATTTCCCAGGCAAGAATACTGGAGTGGGTTGTCATTTCCTGCTCCATGGGATCTTCTTGACCTAGAGATTGAACCTGTATCTACTTCAGATCTTTGCATTACAGGCAGAGTCTTTACCAATGAGTCACCTGCGAAGCCCAGTAAGCACTTAATCAAACATCAAAGAAAACCCCAGTTAAATTGGTAGATAACAGAAGGGAGATATAATAGGTCAATCATGAAGGAGATTATACCTGGGCGGGATTCAGAGCTGATTGATACAGAAGTCTCCCTGCACCATTCTTGTTTACAATACATGTCTTGCTCTGCACTGAATTATGTTCCCTTGAAATTCATATAATGAAGCCCTAACATCCCCCACAATGTGATTTTTTTTGGAAATCAGGGATTTTGAGGGGTATTTAGGTTTAGATGAGGTTATGAGGGTCAGTTCCTCATGGTGAAATTAGTGTCTTTATGAGAGTACACATATACAATGGAATATTACTCAGTCATTAAAAAGATTGAAATAATGCCATTTGCCAAAACATGGATGAACCTGGAGATTATCATACTAAGTGGAATAAATCTGACAGAAAAAGACAAATATCATGTGATATTGCTTGTATGTGGAATCTAAAAACAAATGATACAAATGAGCTTATTGACAACACTCAAGAGACTTAGAATATGAACTGTGGTTACCTCTGGGGAAGCGTGGTGAGGTGGGAAGGAATAAATTGGGAGTTTGAGATTGACATGTACACACTACTGTATTTAAAATAGACAACTGATAAAGACTTAACTTTTTTTTTTAAGTGTCTCATGGGAAAAGAAAAGAGAGAGACACCAGAGCTCACTCTCTCCAGTCATGCAAGGGCACAAATATATTATGGCAGTCTGCAAGCCAGGCAGAGAGTTCTCACCAGAAAACAGCCATGTTGATACCTTGCTTTTGGACTTCCAGCCTCCAGAACTGAGACAGCCAAGTTTTGTTGTATAAGCCTGCCATTCTATGGCATTTTGTAGAGCAGTTCAAACTAAGACAAGACTGCCTTGTTTTGTAGACTGGCCACCAATAATAATTTGATTTACACTTTTTCCTTAGTTGCATGACTAACTCCCCATGGCTCCCAAGAACACAATATTTCTTTTGCTAATACTCCCATTCTTTGAACCAATCTACAGCAAAAAGATGAAATTATCATGGTTGAAGTCAATTCCTCTGCTGCAGCGAAATGGCTGTTGAGATGTGAATTACAATGTCTCATGTGAACTACCAAAAGGAATGTATTGGAATTACCAGTACTAACACAAACAGTATCTTCATGTCACTCTACTAGCAGAGCCTCAAACACTAATTCTCTTTTCTGGCAGTTCTCCAGAGGGCANGGAGTTAGGGATGATTCAAGCACAATACATTTATTGTGCACTTTATTTCTAATCTAATGCTGCTACTGATATGACAGGAAGTACCAGTCCATGGCCCAGAGCTTCAGAACCCCAGCCTTACACTATAAATAATTAAAGCTTCATGGCCAAAGAAGTGAACAAAATAAAACATATCACCTGGGCATTTGCATAGGCAATTCTCTATACAAATTTCCCCCTATTTCTTCCACACCTCATCCTTTCACCATTATCCCAGATACTAATTTTCTTCCATAACCGTTCCCTCTGTCTCAGGTCAGGTTCCCAGTGAAACACACTCTGATATGGAAAGTTGCTTGGGGAGGCTTACTAGGAAAAGCTCTCAGGATCAAAATCCAGAAAGTGTGAGGAAAGCAGGATTGGGTACAAATTGCACAATGATGCCACTGTGTCAGATGCCTCAGATAATTCTACAGAAAGTTGCAATGGCCGGGGCTCGATGTAGAGAGGACAGGTCTTCGAACTCTTCTACACTATGCTGAATTGTNGACTTAGCACTTAGCTTTTACCGAAAGGACCTCCTGTGTGTGAAAAATGGCGAATTCCGAGCCTGTGTATACTGCTTTGGAAAGTCTTTGCTTTGGAAGTAAGGAGGATTTTTTTAATGGTTTTTAAAGAAGAAAGTGGAGGTGGTTAGCTGGAAGATTCACAGGAGAGGTCATAGGGAAAGTGTCTGTATACATACTGGAAAGGATGCAGCATTTGTTCTTCCGGTTTGACATTCTGAAGGACTAAAGAAGAAAGCATTAGACAGTGTCCATTTTGCAGCCTTTTGCTTTCTAATCTCCTTATGGAAGGCAGGGGAAAATCAATCTCGACAGACGAACGAGAGTTGGTGGAGTCTAAATTCTATTTTCCAAAGCCAGAGAATTCATAACAATGGTGGGTTTGAAAAAAAAAAATTCAGATGGAAAGTATATCCTCAGCTCGCAATGCAGCAATTGTTTTTTAAAGCGGTTATTTATTATTTCCTAGAGAGACCGGTTAACTGTAACGTAGATGTAACAAAATAATGAGGCGAATGAACCCTAACTGTACATACTCTTGACAGAAATGAAATGCACACAGCATCGTAGCAGGTGAAGTGAAGCATTGTCTATCAAGGCTGTTTTCCTTGGCTGCATCTCAGATTGTGTGGGGGATCCTAACCTCAGGCACAATAGCATTCATAAACAGCCATACATTGCTAGTCTTTCTCCAATGACACATAAATACTCATTTTAAAACGAAAACAATCTTATTAAATACCATTCATTCATATCTGGATTTACAGATGCTTGTTATGTTGGAAAACCTGAACCCAGTATAATCCTTGCATCCTGAGAAAGATAGAAGGAAATAGTGGGTTAGAGCATGACAAGGTCATGATAAACAATGGTTTCCAAATGCACAGAATTAGTTGTTTTTATTCTGTAGTTGGACATTTGAAGGAACATGATATTGTCACTTTTTCTTTCTTTTTTTTTAAACAACACATTTAAAGAAGCTATGCATACTTTTAAGGGGTGGGGGATCAGAAGGGTTATTATTAAAAATGACTTTTATGGCTACATGGATTTGGGCTTTCTCTGTTGTGACCAGTGCACATTTTCTAAAACACATGGTGATTACTTGACAGGTCAGGTGCTTATATACTAACAACAGTGATTCTCTTTGGATTAACTTAAGTTAGGATACACAGTTGAATGATAAGGATGCTTGCTAGGCTGTGCTGATTACCAAGACTGATTTTTATGGCAACACAAGGCTCCTTCCAGTTTGGTAGTCATCATTACCCCTTCTCTTCTCCAACACCCTTTAAAAATCACAATCCAATCCACTCCTCCCCAAAATCGAATATTAATATAATTTGAGTTCTTGATGGAACTACCATCAGGACTGCAATGCCCCGCAGCTGAAATAATATTTAAAATAGAAAGGATTTGACATTTGAGAAGTCAGTGGCTTGAAATACCCAGTTGTACTTAGCTAATTCAGTCCTTAACCTCTGGTTTCAAATAAATCAATTACAGTCGATTCCACTTCAGTTCAGAAGTGCACAGGGTTTTAGTTAATTGAATACATTTTATTCACTTGCTAAGAATATTCATTTATCAAAACTTCAAATTTAACGTACATTTCTTTACAACTCAGGTTGTACTGGCTTGCACAATCAGATCAAATTTGCCCTGGTTCCCCCAAATCCTGCTTAAAATCTAAATTTCACCACTCTTTACAAAACAATGTCTCCTCCTTCCTTTCTCAATCAAAGGTAAACGCATCATAATTCCAGGTCAGGTAGGAGAGTTGCTTTCCTCTTCACAAAGGAAAAAAAAAATTCTTCTGTGGTCATCAGCCTTGTGTTAAGTTTAAATAGGTTAAGAACAGAACTGGATTAATTAAGTTTTTAAAAAAGTATTGACCTGAAATTGAAAAAAAAAAAA
>SJYV01028723.1:0-26927 GCA_006410875.1 Neotragus pygmaeus | reverse complement strand
TATATATATAATATTTTACAGGAAAAATAAACACAAATTGACTAGGAGTTTGCCAGCAAATGGGAAAAAACATAAAGGAAAATCCAGTGGGAAACATCATGGACAAACGTGTTAACATGTGAAAAACAGGTCTATATGGATGTGCTTTTGAACAATGACACCTAGTTCACATATTCAACTTTGAGGTTGGAGAAAGCTTCAGTCAACAGAAAAGTGGGTGAAAGCATTGCTGCTCAGATATGTGTCTCTTTGGAGGTAAGAAATCGGAGATGCAACTCCTTGTCTTGTTCCACCCCCCCCACCCCGAGACATCTAGGCACATATTCGGTACAATCTACCTTCTGCCCTCAGGGGAAAGGAAACATCTGAAGAGGGCTTGGAAGCAGGTTGAGGTCCAGGCACTGTGGTTTGTTTTGGGGAAGGACATGCAGCGAGATAAAGAACACCTAGCTCAGGTTGGCATTGATAATGGTCTCTGGTGCCTACTGCAACACTTGGCACGCAGTGATGCTCAACAAATACTTGGGGAATGAGTAAAGGGAGATTTTGACCATGAGGAGTCCTGGGAACACGTCTCCTCTGCTGATGCCGCCTTTTTCTCCTTTCATTTTCTGGCTATTCTCGCCGTGGCTAGAGAAACTTGATAACTTTTCCCCCTTCCCTTTTCAGTAGCTGGTAGGGGTGGGAGGACTTGAAGAGGTCCAAGACACACTGTGAATAGCCTTGATTTCCAGTGGTCCTCGCAGAGTGCTGACAGACATCTGACGTGGGAGCTAGACTGGAGACGCTGCTAGCTGGGGCCAGGAGCCAGCCCTCTCTTCCGAGGAAATCTCCGTAGATGGAGTGAATCGAGTGTCTCCGTATGCCAACTCTGTGCTTTTTCTTTCCTCCTGTTCACCCCTCATTTCTCCAGCTCACATCTCCTTCCATCCTCCACCTGATCATTTTCCTTTCCTTATGCTTCTTAAAAGAGCCCTTCACATCCTTTGTTTGGTTAATTTCTTCTTGGACTTCCCTCGTGGCTCAGACAGTAAAGCCTCTGTCTAAAAAGCGGGAGACCTGGGTTCGATCCCGGGATCGGGAAGATTCCCTGGAGAAAGAAATGGCAACCCTTTGGACCCACACATCTCCTCGCCGCCAGGAAGACACACAAGACACTAGGGGCGTGGCTGAGGCAACATCACTCGATTACAAACCTCATGCTTTTGAAAGTTCATTTTTTTCCTAAAAAAGTTCATATTTTTCATATAATTTCTGTCTAGATTTAGTTTATCCTCATTTTTGAATTTTATTATAATGCTCCTTTAGCAGAATTATACTGGAAATTGACTATAAATGAAATGTGGAGAGGTATAAAAGAGAAAGAAGAGCTATAGACATCATCCAGGGATAATGGTCATTCCATGTAGTTTGGGGAATTCTATTCTAGTCTCTCTCTGATTTTTACTATTCATTTCTCCTTTGGAAGTTACGGGCACCACTCACTTAATGTTCTTCCTTTCCAGGTTACAATGAAGATTGGGAAGAAGCTCAAGAAGTAAGTGTGGAGCTAACAATAATAATAATAATAATAATAATAATAGAGACTTAATAGTGGCTAATACGTAGGGCTCCTTTATAAGGCAGGATTGGAGAATGGATCTTTTTTTCTTTTTTTAGAAGAGTACGAATTTTTTTTTAATTTAATTTCACTTTATTTTACTTTACAATACTGTATTGGTTTTGCCATACATTGTGGCGGATTCACGTCAATGGAGAATGGATGTTATAGTCTGAAGTAGCCGGCCATGGGACATGTGCCTTCAAGGCTACTGTAGGCAAAATGACATCAACTCTGCTCACACAGTTAGCAGCACGGGAACTAGTATCTTCCTCACAAAGAATGGACAGGTGAGGAAATTGGTGAATAGTGGCACCTTCAGCTCATCTATAGGAGGCTGACCCTCAGCCCATCTCCAGGTCTGTGTGACCCCATAGACGGCAGCCCACCAGGCTCCCCCGTCCCTGGGATTCTCCAGGCAAGAACACNACCTTCAGCTCATCTATAGGAGGCTGACCCTCAGCCCATCTCCAGGTCTGTGTGACCCCATAGACGGCAGCCCACCAGGCTCCCCCGTCCCTGGGATTCTCCAGGCAAGAACACTGGAGTGGGTTGCCATTTCCTTCTCCAGTGCATGAAAGTGAAAAGTCAAAGTGAAATCGCTCAGTCGTGTCCGACTCTTAGTGACCCCATGGACTGCGGCCCGCCAGGCTCCTCCGTCCATGGGAGTTTCCAGGCAAGGGTACTGGAGTGGGTCGCCATTGCCTTCTCCAATTCTTAGATTAAAAGCAGGCAAACCAAAGAGGAACCCATATCTTCTTCCAAATATAAACAGAGAAATAATATTCCAGAGAAAGATGACTGCTTATTTCTAAAGTTTGGTACAAAACCATGCCCCCCACCGGTGTAGATTCCAATTTGTATCAGGAAGAATCAAATCAGGAAAGTAGGCAGGGACTTCCCTGGTTGGGCCAGTGGTTCAGAATCCACCTCGCAGTTCAAAGGACACAAGTTCAGTCCCTGGTCAAGGAACTAAAATCCCGTATGCCACAGAGCAGTTAAGCCTGAGCGCTGCAACTACGGAGCCTCTACACCACAACTAGAGAGTGTGTTGCCCCAAAGAAAGATCCCACGAGACTCAAGGAAGACAGAGTGAGCTGCAACTAAGACCCTAAGATGCAACACAGATAAATATTCTTTTTCAAATTAGGAAAAGAGAGAGCATAATAGTCATTTTAACAGAGAGATTTAATACAGGGAATTAGAGAAGTAAAAAGTAAAACTAACTAAATAAATAAGGTATTAAAAAAGTAACCATAGGAAACAGGTACCAGAGTGAGAGACACAAAGAGAAAAGGCTGAGCTTCATCCCATCCTGTGGGCTCCGGCCAGCAGGTACTGGGATATCAGGAGCTTGGAGAAGGAACTGAAAGATCTATGGTTTAGATCTCAAGAAGAGCAGGGCTGGCTGCAGCCAGTCTTTCTCAGGGTACAGGATGAAACTGGCTCTGACTGTGTTGGGGGGTGGTGGAATACAGAGGCTAGATCCTTATTACTCGGGCAAGGGGTCATTGCTAGAGTGAAGCTAACGAGAAAAGTAAGTCACCCAGAAGGAATAAGTGCCTACCTCTCCCAGACCAAGGCTGTTTCTAGAGCCTAATGGGAGGAGAAGTGGCTAAGGAGAGATGTAGCTTGGAAAATCCAGACCCCAGACTCACAGTTCGGGGTTTAGATGGACACCAGGGTTGGCATTGCAGCCATTCTGCAGAGACAGGGCAGACCTCCACCTAAAATCTGGTTTGATGTAGAGACTGATGGCCCCATGCCCACCAAGAAGGTATCAACAGGTTTTTTTTTTTTTTTTTAATTCACAGAATTAAGTTTTCTGGGTAGAGTAGAACATGATCCTAGGCTGATCTGGAAATAAACTTCAAGGTGCAGACAAAGGGGACTGGCTTGGGTTGTTAATGTGGTCACAGGGTGGGCTGGAGTGAGGGCCCCCCTGTGTGGACAGGGGCTTGCACAGTTCGAATCCTCCATGGGTCCCAAGACAGGGAGTGCCAGATGTTCTTATTAGTCTTCTCAGATGTGGAAGGGAAAAGTGCCATCCATAAGCAAGCATCAACAAGTGGAGTCAGACTCTTTATTACACTCAGCAGAGAGACAGAGACTTCTCCTCCAGCAAAGGCTAAAAGTGCTCCTGCTGGCATTCTCCAAGGAGAGAAGGTCCATGGGTAAAGGATGGAATGGGGAAAAGGGGAGATTCTTTCAGTTGCCACCCTGAGTTCTAGCTGTGAGCTGTATCTTGGAACTTCCACTTCTTACTTAATCTCTTTGGAACACCTTGCCAGATTATTCACTGTTCTTATAAAACGGCTATTAACAGTGGCATGTTATTCTCTCTTTGGATATTTGGATAAACTGTGCTTTGCATTATACCAGTTCTTAATTGATAGGCATTTAACTTGTTTCTGGATGTCCTTATATTTTTGAAATATGTATTCTATGCTGAGAAGTCACTGCTCCAGTCCCCAAGGATTCTCTGAGCCCTTATTAGGTGCTAGGCATAGGATAAAAAACAACCTCTGCTCTCTAGACAGAAGTGACCGCTCACAAACAGGGCAGTGCTGTTAACACTCAGAGGCAGATGAAGCCAACCAGCGAGACATACGGTTACATTTTTTTCTTTGTATTTCATTTCAATTAAATGATAAAGCATGAATACATTCTCATTCAAAAAATTTCAACTCTGTCAAAATACATAGGTAAAAAAGCATAAATATCATCTCATTTTGCAACCCCAAATACCTGTCCTTCTGAGCTTTTTGTATGTGTGACAAAAAGACATAGACACACACATAGACACAGAATGCACAGGATGTAATTATGGGTTCACATAATTTAGAGATTCCTTGGATATGAAGAGGACCAGAAAACAGAAAAATGGAAAGATAGGTGCATAGATTATGCATAGTCCTGACGTTCAAGCTATTTTCAGTTAATCTTATATCTTAGAAATGTTCTCTTCTCTGTGAAGGCTGCACTGTTCTCACAGGATGAATCCTTGAGGATTAATGCAATATAACATTTTCTCCACTCTTAGTCTTTCCACTTTTAATAATTACAAAAATGCTGCAATAGAAAAGAATATCTGTATGCGATTGTAAAAATAAATCTATGTAGTATCCTAAAAAGAAAATTATTGGATAAAAGGATTTGATGCAAGTTTTTTTTTTTTAATATAGGGAATATACTCCTCTTAAAAAGAGTACTGATTTAAATTTTCTGCAAGTGTTCCTCTTTCAACATTATCTTGCCTGATTTGTTATTTTTTTATATTTTTAAATATTGCCATTCTAATAGGAAAAATCTCTTTGTAGTGTTATATTTTTAGCTCTTTAAACACATAGACTTATTGATGTTAAAGATCTTATTTATTTTATCTGTTCATAAGAAGACTTGATGCTTAAGGTATAGGATAATGGTATTTTATTTCTTTGACCTTCATATTAAGTCAGGCAGAAACTCTTTACCACTTTTTAAAGTAACATTTTGTTTCTAGAAAGGAAAAGCCAGTGACATTAACTNAAGAGCAAGACCTTACCTCTTTTCACCTCTTCTTCTAAATATAAACTGACTCTAAAATGTGGATGATTTATATCTTCCTTCTCCCCACCCCTGACTTTTGGTTCCGGCTCTACGTTTTGAGATGTGTATAAGAGACAGTAACTTTTCAAAAGAATTATTTATAAAACTTTAGAGCAATTTTTTTAACTTTTCAAGTATAACACTACATACCCTTGAAGACAGGTCTACTAAGGAATGTGATTGCCTACTAAGTTGTTGAATAGCTACCTAAAATGGATTAGGAGGAACCAGATGAGATCTTACATTGATGACAATCAGATTTATATCAATGACTGGCTACCTTTTCCTAACAGTTCTCTTTGGTCTTTAAGGCAACTTGATACACACTGTCTGCCTTCTTGATTTCTTCCTCAAGATGTGATTTTTATTTCCCAGATAAAGTTTTTGCTTCCTATTACAGACTTTCATAGGATTTTGATTCCCTAACAGAACATGACACTCACATGGTAATATCTTTCATTTCTGTTGCTTTTGCTAGAACATAAGCCAGGGCCATGTCTGATTTGTTCATCGCTGTATCTCCAGCACCTTTTTTGTTTTTTTGGAATCTGTGATGAGTCATTTACTTTTGTGAAAGGGAGCAGAACTCTCCCTTCTACGGAGGTGTTGCGGACCCTTGTTGTTGTTCAGTTGCTAAGTCATGTCTGACTCCTTCGCCACCCCATGGACTGTAGCCTGCGAGGCTCCTCTGTGCATGGGATTTCCCAGCCACGAATACTGGAGTGGTTGCCATTTCCTTCTCCAGGGGATCTTCTTGACCCAGGGGTCAAACCTGTGTCTCCTGCACTGGCAGGTGGATTCTTTACCACTGATCCACTTGGGAGCTGTTTGTATATTTAATTTACAATAAGTGAAGTTGGGAGGGATTGGGGGCAGGAGGAGAAGGGGACGGCAGAGGATGAGCTGGCTGGATGGCATCACCGACTCGATGGCCATGAGTTTGAGTGAACTCTGGGAGATGGTGATGGACAGGGAGGCTTGGTGTGCTGCGGTTCATGGGGTCACAAAGAGTTGGACACGACTGAGCGACTGAACTGAACTGAAGTGAAGGTGAAAAAGATAGTGCTCAGTTGTGTCAGATTCTTTGTGACCCCAAAACTCTACCCACAGTGTGGTGAGAAGCAAAATTTCTAGATAACTCACTTTCTCATTTATGTGGGGCTTCCCAGGTGGCGCTAGTTGTTAAGAATCCGCCTTTCAATGCAGGAGATGTAAGAGAGGTGGGTTCAATCCTTGGGTCAGGAAAATCCCCTGGTGAAGGGCATGGCAACCCACTCCGGTATTCTTGCCCAGAGAATCCCACGGACAGAGGAGACTGGCAGGGTATAGTCAATAGGGTCACACACAACTGATGTGACTTCATAAGCAGGCACGCATACTTTTATAACTCATTTGTCACTTGATCTCCTGCCTGAACCCCCATCTTCCTCCCTTTCTGATTCCATGGTTTGTGTGTTTCCGTGGAAGTCAAAGGCTTAACCAAATATTCAGTAGATACCCAGCTCATTTCTCAGGGTCTTCTCTGCCTCCTGAACTCTTTATTTTTCTGGTCTCTGATTCTCTGATAAAATGAGAAACTCAGCCCTATCTTCAGGTTCCATAAAACCATATTCACAGAAGTCAGCTATTGACCCAGTAGAGTTTAAAGTTAGGGTTCATACGAGATTAATTCAAGTAGTGAAATGAAATATAGGAGTATCTTCATTTAAAAAATATTCTTCCAATGAAATAAAATATTCTTTCATACCACCAAAGACATTCTCTCATCTTTTCTGAGCTTTCACTCTTTCTCTTCCCTTTCTCTAAAGAACCACAAATCCACTGCTCTTCCATTCTTTCTACGGGCTACTTTGCCTTTTTTCTCTGAAGTCCTAGAATTAGCCAACATCAAGGCCCTTGGTACTTCAGTTTCTATCACAGTCACATATTAAGGGACTTTTCCCTGATAAAAGAAAATTTACTCCCAAAGAGGAAAATGATGCTGGTTGCTACAACAATATGTTGCTTTACTAGTTACATATACATAATACACCTGGGAATGTCTTGCATAGGTGAAATTCAGTTTGCTTTCTGTAAATAAAGGAGCAGCACAGTAATTACTGCTCTCTCCTTCCATAAACAGGCAAGACTATGTTATCATTCAGAGAAAGCAGAGCTGGTGCCTCTTGACCCTTTCAGAACACAGAGCATGGCTAAGACCCAGAAAAACATGCCTTTAATATCACGGTAATTTGTGAGAAGCGTGGATTCAGAAGCATTCCACTGAGAGATTGCAAGAAAGGAAGCATGGAAGAATGCAAGTGCAAAAGTCATTAATTTTCAAACCAGTAAGGACTAGTTCAGAATTTTAAAAAAAATGATATGTATTATATCACAACACATTTATGGGAATAACTTAGTTATCTTTCCTGAGCAATTGATGTAGGCAATTTAGGGCAAGGTTTACTTAAAAAAATAAGTTGTATTTAGATTCCATGGGAGTATAACATAAGTATAAAAAAGTACACAAATCACAGATTAATAAATGTTCACAAATGGAACACACATCTGTAACCAGGAGAAAAACAGAATATTGCCATTTCCATTCTCCTATGTCCCTCCAGGACTTCTACCAGGGTGATCACCCTCTTCACTGCTGATACCATAGGTTCCAATACATTCACTTTGTCTATTGTTGAACTTTACATTGATGGAATCATACATCATGTACTTTTGGGGGTCTGAGTTCCTTATCTCAACATTACATTTGTGGGATTCCTCCTACTAGTGTTGTTTACCATTATCGTTATTCGATATTTTTAACTATGCCACAAATACCATTTATTGAATTGTAACATTGAATTCCTTCTGTCGGAATATTTTAGTTTAGCTTTTTTTTTCTGTTGTTTGTATTTTTCAAAAAATAATTTTAAAAAGCCACAGAAAACATAAACTATCTATAATTCCAACACAAGCACATATAATAATCTGTGCTGTCCAGGGAGTGTAACTGACTTCAGTTATGGTCGATTCGATAGGTTCTAAGCCTTAAATAATCTCCCCCTCTCCTCCCCCACCTTACCTCCCCTCCTCCATAACCTGTGCTGTCCAGGGAGTGTAACTGACTTCAGTTATGGTCGATTCTATCAGTTCTAAGTCTTAAATAATCTCCCCTCTCCTCCCCTCTTTTTCCTTCTCCTCCCCTTCCTTACCTCCCCTCCTCTTCCTTTTTCTTCTCTGCTTTCTCTCTCTCCATCTCTCTCTCTGTCTCCCTGTCTCTCTCTCTCTCTCTGTCATACATACACATCCCTCTTTGGTATGTTCTCTGATCAAGGAGATCAAGTATTATTCCTGATGCAACCTAGATCTCCCTGTGACTAGGTAATTGGGAGCTAAAAGGTTCCTTCCTCCACCAGGGCCTTATAGATTGAGGAACAATTTTACTATAGGAAGGAGATGTCATTACCAGACAGAGAGGGTTGCCCAGTCACACTAGGTAGAGGGAAAATATGAATACCACGGTAGAGCATGCTCGGTATGTTGCTCCTACTCTATTATCTTAGCTTGTGGCAGTACAACAATAACCCAACGAGCTAAAATTTAACAGGGACTTCTAGTCATTTTCACTCCTGATATCTACATCTAAGGGATATCTCTTGTCTGATGCAAAATAGATTTTTAGCAAGATTTACAGAAAACAGAGAAGGTGATGGATGGCACCCCACTCCAGTACTCTTGCCTGGAAAATCCCATGGATGTAGGAGCCTGGAAGGCTGCGGTCCATGGGTTCGGGAAGAGTTGGACACGAATGAGTGCCTTCTCTTTCACTTTTCACTTTCATGCATTGGAGAAGGAAATGGCAACCCACTCCAATGGAGAATCCCAGGGACAGGGGAGCCTGATGTGCTGCTGTCTATGGGGTCACACAGAGCTGGACACGACTGAAATGCCTTAGCAGCACAGAAAACTTGAAATGACTCCCATTGAGTTGGCTAGGAAGTCAAGGATGTTTCCATTTACATCTATAGAGAGAGCGGGGATAAGTTGTGTGCTGCTGGACCAAAGTCCAAAATAAATAGCCAACCCAGGGTCGCTCCCCCAGCCTTGGCCCAAGAGGAAGCTCAGTGCAGGTGCAGTCTCCTTAGAATGTACTTTGTGTACCTTGGCGACAATGTGCCAGCATAGGGGGAGCCTGGGCTTGCCTGCTGCAGACATAGATCCAGGCTCTCCAACTGGAAGTCATGGTAACGGCACGTCTGACTTCCTTATCTCACTACTGTCTGCTCTCCCTAGATGAAGGCAGGGTGAGAAGAAAGAATGATCAGAGTTTCTCTGATGTCTTCATTTATGGAAGCTGCGAGCCCATAATTGACACCATTATTGCATGGGCTGCTACTTGCCCACATTTCCAGAAAACGAGATTAAGCATTTCTTTTAATGGATGCTGATGTGCATCTTTTGGAGGCAGAGAACTGGTCAGATGCTGTTGGTCTTCAGTTGCTAAGTTCTGTCCGACTCTTGTGGCCCCATGGACTTCAGCACGCCAGGCTACAGGTAATGAATAGACTCCTTTAACACAATGAGTGCTTGGCACTGCCTTTGAGACCGAACTCACTGTTTCCTGAGCATTTACAGTGGAAGATTAAAATAGAATGAAGGCCCTTGATGCTGTGTTAATTTGTTTGTTTGTTTGTTTGTTTGTAGTGTTCCCTTTGCAAACAGTAGGTTCTCATTACTTATTTATTTTATACATAGCAATGTTTATATGTCAATCCCAATCTCACTGTTCACCCCACACACCCACTTTCGCCCTTGGCATCAGTACATTTGTTCTCTATGTCTGTGCCTCTACTTCTGCTTTGTAAATAAGATCATCCATACCACTTTTCTAGATTCTGCATATATGTGTCAATGTAGAATATTTGTCTTTCTCTTTCTGACTTACTTCACTTTGCACGGCAGTCTCTAGGTTTATCTATGTCTCTGTAAGTGACCTGCTTTTGTTCTTTTTTGTGTCTTAATTTTAAGAATTGTGGACTCACACTATATTCAAGGGATGTAGAATTCCCCATTCATTCATACCTTTAATGTAATAAATAGATGATAGATAGCTGGATAGATAGATAGGGTCATGGTTAATTTTGTATGTTGACTTGGCTAGGCCACAGTACCTAGATATTTGATCAAACATTATTCTAGATGTTTTTGAGAGGGTACTTTTTAGATGAGAATGGTATTTAGATCAGTAGACTCTAAAGCAGATTATCCTCCATCATGTGGGTGGGCCTCATTTAATCAGGTGAAGACCTTCAGGAAGGAGACTGACCTTTCCCAGGAGAGAGAGAATTCCGCCAGGAGACTGACTCTGGACAAGAGCTGCGGCAGCAGTCCTTCCCCAGGTCTCCAGGTAACCAGCCAGCCCTGCAGGTTTTGGACTTCTCAGGTTCCCCAAGCACACAAGTCAGTTTCTTATAATCAGTCTCTGTCTCTGCCTCTCTGGAGAACCTGGACAGACAGACAGACAGACAGACAGATGAAGCTTACGGATTACTCAGCACTCACTGAAGCAGTCCATGGGAATCATTTCATCTCATCTTTTGAATATGCCTAAGAATTGGGGACTGAGATTAGTCTGACTTAACAGGTAAGAAACTGGAGTTCAGAAGATAAACCCCTTGTCCGAGGTCATCCTGATGGTTAGTGCAGACCTGCCTTCTCACTCCAGGAAGGGTGCCTCCCTCCACACTCGAGGCTCACTGTTCTCTGGAGTCCCCTTGTGTCTGATGGTCCCCCTGTCTTCGGCTCTGATCCATTGTCCTTTATACCTACGGATCCTTCCTGCTCTCTCCGTGTGCATTCAGAGCAGCCCTGCATACCAGCGGCATCCTTCCCAGCTGCAGCTCTGGCCTGGAGTCTGTTCACACAGCCTGGTGCTAATAGAGATCCCAGACGCTCCTGGCTTCACCGACAACATCAGAGGCGCAAGAATGCACAACAGAAGCAGGGAAGTTTTCAGAGGAAAACGGACTTCTTTCTTGAATCGACCTTGCTTGACCCCTTGAGCAAGGGCAGAATGTGGGAACACGGCTGCGAGAGACAGAACAGAGGCGCCCCAAGCTGCCGTGGAAACACAGGCGCGGATTCCACTAGAACCTCGGCATGTTCCTCCTCACCTCCCTTTAAATTCTTGCAAATTGTCCTCACTCGTTTCTCCATTCATTTATCTACTCATCTAATCAATATATACTTTTTGAACATGCATGATTATCAAATGCCACACTTGGTGTTGGAGAGATGATGGAGAATAGGAGAGGTCTCCCTACAGTTGCTAGAGTCTATTTCTCTGATGAAAAAGACAGGTAAATAGCCAGGCAATTCCAGTATACTGTGGTTAAGTGTGAGGGGAGAAGGAAGCACACCAGGAAAGCATAGGAAGGACGCAGAAACAAGTCTGTTCGTTGAGCTGGGGAAGGATTTCTGGTGGAGGTGATGTCTAACCCAAGACTGGAGCAAAGAATGGGAAGTCTCCAGTAATGGTATGTGGAATGGAAAGGATTGTTTTCTGGATGAAGTAAAAATGTGCTAAGGTTGGAAGACTGGATTTGCACCTGATGGTTGCAAAGATTTTACAGGTATTCCCGAGTTAGACTTAGGTGGGGTACTAGGAGTAGGGTGGCAGGGTATGAGTACCAGGAGATGAAGCAGGAGGAGAAAGTGCTTGCAGTCAGATTCTGTTACAAAGTGGACTAAGTGAAAGAAAGTGAAGTCACTCAGTCATGCCTGACTCTCTGCAACCCCATGGACTGTAGCCCACCAGGCTCCTCCGTCCATGGAGTTTTCTAGGCAAGAGGACTGGAGTGGGTGGCCATTTCCTTCTCCAGGGGACAAGTGGGCTGAAGAAAGCAATAAGGAGAACAGAGGCGAGATGACAGAAAGCATGATCCGAACACAGTTAGCTTTAATCAACCTGCAGCTCCTGGTGTGAGTCCGGCTCTGTCCTTCCCTCTCAGGCACGGTGTGTTCTGGATCGCATGCTCCTCCCCCATCAAAGGGGAGTAGCCCTGCCCTGGTGACCTCCGGGATGGTGATGCAGAGAAAGCCATCAGTGCCTGGAAAGTGATGGTGCACTCCTTGAGCAGCTCTGTCCTTGAAGGTCTCCAGCACAGATGGAGATGCTGATCAGTGCTCCACGTTCTGGGGGTGGGCAGGCTATTCCAGAAGCCGAGAGCTTCTTCCACTTTCGTGTTTCCCACAGCCTGGAAGATAACCTCTGACTCTAACCCAGTGAGCAAGGCCAGTAGCCGCTGTTCTTTCTGCTCATGAACCCTATGCTTTCGCCATACAAAATTCCAAAGCTAGTGTGCCAGAAACAAAACAAAGCAAACAAGCAGAATACAATTAAACCCTCCACTAGTCTAAAAGTTTGATTCCCCCCAACAATACAAGGTTAATGCAAAAGACTTGAGACCTGGATCTGATTTTCAGATGGAAAACTGCTCACCACCCAAACTCCTCCCTTTTGATAATTTTCCTGAGTTCATCTGCACTCATTTTCAGGCCTCTCTCCTTGGGAAGGTTTTCCTGACATGTGGTACCACATGTACCCCATTTCTGGGGTCCCTCCTTACATGTCCACAGCAAACTGCACCTTCAGTATCATTTTAACCTCTACTAATTGCTTCTCAGATGCAAAGTTAAAAAATGGTCACATATGTGACCTTCAGTTCCCCATTTGATTCATTACTGCATACTACTCCATTATACTGGGTTAGCCAAAACGTTCGCTTAGGTTTTTCCATAAGATGTTATAACAACCCAGTATTACTTCATTATTACACAAAATTGACTTCTTGGAATACCTTTTCCCAAAGACTTATTTCCCCAAAATAAGCAAACAATAACAGCAACAGATAAGCCTGGCATGTCATAATCCATGGGGTCACAAAGAGTCAGACATGATTTAGCAACTGAACAACAGCAACAACAAACAAACAAAATTTGGGCTTATAAAATCCCCAATGCAAGTCAGTTTAGCTTCTGAAATAAAGCACATTTACTTATTTGCAAAGCAGAGATAGAGACACATACACAGAGAACAAACACATGGATACCAGCGGGGAAATGGGCGTGGGATGAACTGAGAGATTGGAATTGACATATATACACCATTGATACTATGTATAAAACAGACAACTAATGAGAAAAATATGACATTGTAAATCAAGTATCCTTCAATAAATTAAAAAAAAAAAATAAGAGGAGTGGCATCAAATAGGAACGTTTTTGTTTGTAGAGCTGCTGAATCTTTCCTTTGGGAAATCCCTAATCTCTACTCTGACAGGGAATCCTGGGCTAATCTTCTCATGAGGCCTCACTTGTCCAAACTCTGTGCCACCTGCTACAATTCTTCCAAGAAGAACATGCTCTCATCCTCTGAACTAAGCCAGGCCAAGAGGCCCTAGTGGCTGACTCTCCATTTGAAAACTCTCATGCTAAGTTCATTCAAGTACATGCTCAGCCCTTCTCAGGTTATCAGCTATGCATAAAAATTCTTGTCAAATTGAGTATGAAATCTGATATTTCACCACTTTAGAATCCCCATGCCCTTTTCCTGGGAATCAGTTTAAGAGGAAAGGCAGATTTTTTCATGTGCATGGGATCAGATGATCCTTCTCCATTTGTCGAAGCTCCACACTCATCCTTCCAAGAGATGTGCTTCATTTTCCAATTCTCTTTTGTGATGGCAAAAGAAGCAGGGTGGCAGAGGATGAGATGGTTAGATGGCATCACAGACTCAATGGACATGAATCTGAGCAGACTCCAGGAGATAGTGAGGGACAGGGCAGCCTGACGTGCGACAGTTCATGGAGTCGCAGAGAGTCAGACACAACTTAGTGACTGAAGAGCAGCAACGACAGTCTCAGTAATTCAGGAGTGATTGCCCTTTTCAATCAATTGATTCCAATGTATCTATATATGCACCCATACCTCCAAGGGGCCTTACTCTGCTCATGACTTCCTGTAAGAGAGACCACTCTTGGTAAATTGAAATGGACTCCTGGTAGATATTTTGCTAGCGAAAAGAAGGGAAAACAGAAATGTAACCTCTGGCACGTATCCTAACAAAACAAAATTTATGATTCTCTATTGCAGCTATCTAGTTTCTTGCCAGGGTGTGCCACTAGACTGCAGAACTATATCTCATGTACAGCCACAAGGTATTACTTCTTATTTTTATTCATTTCCATAATTTCTAATATAGATCCTAAGGCAGTGTTAGACTCCAGTATTATTTAATGAAAGGAAAAAGAATAAATGAGTGCATTGATGTCCAGCTAGAATCCTTTCTGGGCGCCGCGTTCAAAACGAGGATGAGCCTTTATTTGTGGCCACAGTAATTGTATTTCTGAAAAAGACATTTGTANCTGCTTTTTAACTGTCTCTTATACACATCTCCAGTATTATTTAATGAAAGGAAAAAGAATAAATGAGTGCATTGATGTCCAGCTAGAATCCTTTCTGGGCGCCGCGTTCAAAACGAGGATGAGCCTTTATTTGTGGCCACAGTAATTGTATTTCTGAAAAAGACATTTGTATTTTCCTTTAGTAGATCTGTTTTTATGCTGCCTGGATTTGTGGCTGTCTTCTACCAAGATGCTGTAAACCCAGGCTTGTCTGACAACAATGCAGATGGAAGTGCTGTGTGCAAAGTCCTTTGCAAAGTCCCACAATGGAAAGACCCACCAGGAAGAAAAGTTGCAGTCTCCTCTTTAATAATACCAGATACAAGTGGTATCAGAAGCTCTCACACGTATGTACCTACTTGTCAACAAGTGAGTTTGTATGTGAACATGGGATTCATGGGTTCTGGCTCCAGCTCTGCTGTCAACTCACTGGATCTGAGCCTCAGTCTCCCCTTCTCTAACAATCAGGGGTTTGTATATATCATCTCCTTGCTCACTTGAAACATTGTTTTTAATTCCCTGAAGCGAAACATTGTATTTAATTCCCTGAAGCTCTTTCCACATCTATAGTTAGGGGTGAACTTGTTCTGGCTCACAGGTCTCTACCTTTGTCATTTACCCTCAGATGACAACTTGGCCAGGAGAGACTTGCTCAAGGTATCTCAGGGCATGGTCTCCCAAGAGAAGTGCAGTTATCTGACGCTGAGCAGCTGGAGCTTTCAAAATCCTCAACTGTGGCTGTTTACTGCTCCCTGGTGGTACAAGGAGGATTCTGCAGATGCCCAAAGGAGATATTTCTCTGAAATGTAGATCTCACTCTTTCATTGGAAGGCTTAATGAGCAAAATATGTAACATGCCAACACAATGCCTGCTACCAAATAGCTATTGAATAAAGTCATGTTCACTTGTCCCTTCCAAAGGAAACTGGCTTCAGATTGTTGTGTTTAGAAGATCCTTTAAAATATTAGAGTTGTAGAACAGGAAATTAGAGCATATAAGAACAACAAAACATCATCAATAAATGATGGGCATGTATTAAGCAAAATCAATATATTAAAAGTGATCAAAGTAGAGAAGAAGCAAAGCAACTCTGAAAAAAACATTCATTTATTTTTCATTCATAGTTCATGCAGGTGGCAGGAATAGGGAAAGTTTAACATTTATTAGCTTCTATATATTCCATTATTGAAAAGCAGAGACATTACTTTGCCAACAAAGGTCCGTCTAGTCAAGGCTATGGTTTTTCCTTTGGTCATGTATGGATGTGAGAGTTGGACTGTAAAGAAAGCTGAGCGCTAANTATGACCAACCTAGACAGCATATTAAAAAGCAGAGACATTACTTTGCCAACAAAGGTCCATCTAGTCAAGGCTATGGTTTTTCCTGTGGTCATGTATGGATGTGAGAGTTGGACTGTAAAGAAAGCTGAGCGCTAAAGAATTGATGTGTTTGAACTGTGGTGTTGGAGAAGACTCTTGAGAGTTCCTTGGACTGCAAGGAGATCCAACCAGTACATCCTAAAGGAAATCAGTCCTAAAGGAAATCAGTCACAAATATTCATTGGAAGGACTGATGTTGAAGCTGAAACTCCAATACTTTGGCCACTTGATGTGAAGAGCTGACTCAGTTGAAAAGACCCTGATGCTGGGAAAGATTGAGGGTAGGAAGAGAAGGGGACAACCGAGGATGAGATGGTTGGATGGCACAGTGGTCATGGGTTTGGGTGAACTCCAGGAGTTGGTGATGGACAGGGAGGCCTGGCCTGCTGCGGTCCATGGGGTTGCAAAGAGTCGGACACGACTGAGCGACTGAACTGAAAAACTGATAGGTCCCATGTTTTTATAAGTTTTGTTACATTTGATGCACAGAAAAATCTAATGATGTGGAGTTAGCAGCCTGATTCTACACAGGAGGGGACTGAGCCTCAGAGAGGCAAATGACTCTGAATGTCCATAGGTAACACAGGGCCATCATCTAGAGCTTATCTTGTTCTGTGCTGTTTCAACCATGGTTTCTCCAAGTACATCACCCAGGCGTCTCGGGGTTTTAAACTTATCTCATTCTTCTACCCCTTTTACAAGTGGAGAAACTGAGACCGAAGAGAGATGCTACAGCAGCGGTGCGCTGGTGAGGGTTTAAAACCAGCTCAGGGTGGTGGTAGTGGTGTCAGTTTAATTTTATAGTATTTGCTCTATAAATTATAGCATTTGCTGTACAAATTATAAATACTATAATTTGTTTGAAAGAAAGTGAGAGTCGCTCCATCGTGTCTGACTCTTTGCGACCCCGTGGACTGTAGTCTACGGAATTCTCCAGGCCAGAATACCGAAGTGGGTAGCCTTTCCCTTCTCCAGGGGATCTTCCCAACCCAGGGATGGAATCCAGGTCTCCCGCATTGCAGGGAGATTTTTTACCAGCTGAGCCACAGGGAAGCCCATAATTTATATAGTTTTATATAACTTACATGGTCTATTTCATTGAGCATGGATTGGGAGGAAATGTGCACCATCTAGCTGACCACTAATCTCGTGTCTCGTAGTGACATTTCACAAGTTTACATTGAGCACCAACGCGTTCAAGACTGATGTGAACGAGAGCTGAAGTGCCTGGGTCTAACTCCAGCCTTCTTCTTTCTTGGCTGGACAATATAACCTGATAATTGAGGATGTCATTCTACTAATGGTCTTACCAGTTAACCATGCTCAATCCTGATTCCTCCCTTATCCTACTGGCTTCTTGACATGAGGAGATTAAGCATCAACGTGAAATACCAAGACATTCATCAGTTTGAAATGAGAGGCCATCAATCTGAAGATATGGGCCTCCATCCAGAGAGGAGGTGACAGCCTGATGGTGTGGCTCCAAACAGCAACAGTCAGATCTCGATCGTATGTTTTATCCCAGTGAATGGTATGCTCCATGGAAGCAGAATGCTTGTCTTTTTTATATAGATTGCTTCCCCAGCTGATAGCACAATGGACTGCTCCACGATAGGGACTGAAGCACTATTTGTTGAATGCCTCTACCTCTGGCCATTGTGTTAAGACTTCACTGTAAGGTGAAATCTCACAGAGGATATCAGTACTCTGTGGTTTTGCATAAGTCACTTGAACTCTCTGGACATCAGCTTTTTCTACTTTTAAAATGAAGAAAATATTAGCTACTATGACAGTTTGTTGTAGGATTAGAGTAACAAACTGCGTATCCAGTGTTAGGTACACAGTACACAATCAACAAAGAGTAATTCTTATTGTTGTTGTTTTTGTTAGACTTTTCAGTTTTTTAAGATACTCCTGAAGCAGGATTTCTGAGAAGAGTACAGACTGATCATAATACTTTATATATATTGAGTGGACAATTTTACATCATGTATCTCATAACCTTTATTTATGATAAATATCAAATACCTTATTTTATAGATGAAAAAAAAATGAACCTTGTTCAATCAGTAACTTCTGGGAGTTTTCCCACCAAATAGCTTCTCTACTTGGATAATTTTTCTGTAGTGTGCTTTAAAGCCGTGCTTCACTGTCCTATTCTCCATGAAGGATTATCCATTTCCTCTTTCCAAAGCAAACTTTGCCATTCCTCTCTCCACGCTCCCATTGCATGGGATAACTGGGTCTGCCATAGTAGCTTTCAGAGGTCATTCATTGTTCCATTTATTTAAAAACTTTTTCTTGACTGGCTGCTAACTATCAGGAATACTGCTCAGTTTAAGGTTTTGGCAGGCGAAACAGGTAAGTAAGTAAGAAAGTAAGTGTTAGTTGCTCAGTTGTGTCCAACTCTGCAACCCTAAGGACCACAGATAGCCACCAGGCTCCTGTGTCTCTGGGAGTCTCCAGGCAAGGATACTGGAGTGGGTTGTCATTCCCTCCTCCAGGGAGTTTTCCCAACCCAAGGATCAAACCTGGGACTCCTGCATTGCAGGTGGATTCTTTACCATCTGAACCATCAGGGAAATAGATAAGAGTTCTTGCCAAACAGAGTTCAGATCTAGTGAAACAGACAGACATTAATAGATAACCATAAACGTGGCATGTGTATATATCGGCTTCCTCGATGGTTCAGCCGGTAAAAAATCTGCCTGCAATGCAAGGGACACAGGAAACACAGGTTCAATCCCTGAGAAGATTCCCTGGAGAAGGAATGGTAACCTGCTCCAGTATTCTTGCCTGGAAAACCCCATGGACAAAGGAGCCTGGCAAGCTACAGTCCAAAGGGTCAGAAAGAGTCATACATGACTAAGAACGCATGCACAGCATATATATATTTAAAACCAAGATGTTGGGGTGAGATAGTAGAGGGTAACTTTAGAGGAGATTGATTTTAAGCAGGAGCAACATAGCATCATACATGTTCTTATGTGTCACTTTAAGCATCTCATGTTTTTATTCTCAGAACAATAGGAATTCCCAAAATAACGTGAGAAGAATGAATTGATCA
Organism: Neotragus pygmaeus; assembly: GCA_006410875.1. Taxonomy (NCBI): domain Eukaryota; kingdom Metazoa; phylum Chordata; class Mammalia; order Artiodactyla; family Bovidae; genus Neotragus; species Neotragus pygmaeus. Next base: position 7,849 of record SJYV01028723.1, on the reverse strand, counting down.
GAATTTTGTTTTTAAATATCAGTGTCTCATTTTTTAGAGAATTCTCCACACTACTTGAAGTCAGAGCATCTAACATTGTGGATGGCGTAAGAATAGGCACTCAGGGCTGTTGCTGAAATAATGAAGTAGGCATATATATTTATACATATACATATACATGTATATACATGTTCAATATGTACAAACCCACATATATACATACATAATGCTTATACATATTCAAGAATCCTGTGAATTACACACTCAAATAGCCATTGCTATGTCAATTGAGAGGTTAGAAGACTAGAATACAGACAGATGGTATCACTTGGCATTGTTGGTAGTTGAGTAAGCCAGGATGCAAACTTGCCTAGAATATTCTTTAGGGTCCACATTTTTCCCACAACTATAAGCTCTGACTCTCATTATGCCACGTGGCCTCTGTGGAAGTTGTTCAACAATGTAGACTCTGAGTCAATGAGAGTTTTCACCTAGTAGCCTGCCTCTCCCAATTTTTTAAGCTCTGGATGCTCTCTTGATAGCTCTCCTGACACCATAATCGTTCTCCCTGTTCAGGCACCCATCTGTCTTACTGCTGCATCTGCCTCTGGCCCCAGTGGGTAGCCTTCTACTCATCATCCATTCCAAAGCCAGACTCCAGAGCTTGACCATCACTCAGTGTCCCTGGTTCCTACTTAACTCACTTGTAAGCCAGCCTGGGTCAAACAGCATTGGACTGTCATTTCCCTTATCCAGAAATCATAAACAACCTACTTCAGGGTCTTAGAAGGTGAGTCCTAATATGTATAGGGAAATCTATCCTATGGTGTTTTTCTTTCTTTTCGGGTTTATTGTGATATAATTGATTTGAAACACATGTTGTGAAATAATCATCATTATAGTATTAACGAATACCTCCAACATATCCCATAATTACCATTTTTTCGTGAGACCATCTAAGATGTACTCTACAAACAACTTTAAAATATATAATACAGTATTACTAAATACAATCATCATGCAGTACATTACATTCCCAGAACTTACTCATTATTTAACTGGGAGTTTGTACCCTGTGGCCAAAATCTTTCCGTTTCTCCCACCTCCAGCCCTTGCTGACCACCGTTCTACTCTCTGTTTCTCTGAATTTGGCTTTTTTATATTCCACAGACAAGTGACAGCGTATGGTATTAATCCTGTAGTATTTTGAACTCCGTGTTTTCTATGACTTTGTGTAAGCTCATGTAATATGACTTGCTTTGGTTTTTAGTAAGAGAAGCTGAAAATCACATGTCACAGATAAATCAGGAAGTGTGTTCTTCCTATTATAATAATATAATGAGATATATGTAATATATAGGGCTTCCTGGGTGGTGCTAGTGGTAAAGAACCCAGCTGTCAAGTCAGAGACATAAGAGACTCGCGTTTGATCCCTGGGTCTAGAAGATCCCCTGGAGGAGGACATAGGAAACCCACCTCAGTACTCTTGCCTGGAGAACCTCATGGACACAGGAGTCTGGTGGGCTACAGTCCATACGGTTGCAAAGAGTCGGACATGACTGAAGGAACTTAGCATGCACACATGTAATATATTACAACAACAACAATAAAAAAATCTGGAAGTCAGCAATCGAGGGCTTCTATAGCTATTCTGAGATGCCAATAGGAATACAGGCTGCTTCTGTCTTTTTCCTCAGCCCTTCTTTATCACATGTTATGCTGCTGAAATGGCTGAACCACTTTCAGTAATACAATCATGACCTAGGGGAAGAGCAGGAATAAAAGGCACATGCTGGCTGAGTGGGCTTCTTTAAATCACTGTGCGTGCTCAGTTACTCAGTTGTGTCTGATTCTTCATGACCCCATGGACTCTATAGCCTGCCAGGCTCCTCTGTCCATGGGATTCTCCAGGCAAGAATACTGCAGTGGGTTGCCATGTCCTTCTATAGGGGATCTTTTCAATCCAAGGATCGAACCCATGTCTCTTGCACTGGCAGGTGGACTCTTTACCACTGAGCCACTTGGGAAGAGCCTCCTTTTAAAGACCGTCCTCCAAAACTATACCAAATATTCTGCTTATGTCTGGTTGGCTAGAATCTAGTCACATGGCCACTCCCTGTTAATGGTTTTAGTTGAATTGTTGATATCTTCACACCAAAGCCATCATTTACTGAATGTCTGTATTATTTCACTTACCCCTTGGAATAGACCTTTTTAAAGTATGAATTGTAGGTATAAAGTCACTTTTCAAATGACTTTGGATATCCCTGTGATCCCCCTCTGGGTGGAAATACTTTCTACATTCATAGCATTTGCCAGGCACTTTCTGTTTGTTTTGTAAGGCGCAGCCTCCTTGAAGCCTAATATTTGAATGGGCTAGAGATCACTTGTTATTCCCATTTTCCAAATAATGCAACTGAGGCTTATGAGATCAAGTCACTTGATTAAGGGCACATGACTACTATATGGCATTTCCAGCATTCCAACCTGAGTCAGTCTGACTCTGAAGTTCGTGGAGTTTTCCATTCTGATGTGTTGCCACACTTGAATCTGTCTAGCTAAGGAGGAAGGGCATCCTTGAAGCATGCCAGAATAATTTCTCACCAGCATCCCCACAAGCCCCATGCTGACTGAAAAATGCCTATACACATCTTGTATCACTGATTCCCATCAGTCCTGGCCTCCATGGTTTCCCCAGAGCTGTTCCCAAGGTCCCCAAAGGACTGAAAATGTCATCTCTGCAGACAAATTAGGAACAAGTTAAAGGACAGCAGAGGGATGGATGGGAAGATTGAGCCAAGGTAAAAAAAAATAACATTCCAAACAATTTTCATTTGGCACACAGTGATTTTTCCTTGGGCATTTTTCCTCTTCCAATTTTGTAATTCATGTTTATTTTCAGTGAAACTCACTCCATCTGTATCTGATTCATTCACACTTAATTCATCAGCAGACAGTTTTGTCAGAGAAAAAAGATTCCGATGTGCCTCTAGCATTTGACTATGGAATCGGGGTCTGTCGGGAATACCAGGGCGAGGTGGCCTGTGGGAAACTGCAGAGAACCAGGTGAAGTGGCTTCATGCTTCTGCCACTGTGCACAGCCCTCTGCTGTTTTCTCTTTGTTTTAGGCAGCTCTGGTGGTCTTCCCAGTGATTTTCTAATAGGGCTTAGACACAGATCTTTCCCACTCTGCTGGCTCCATTTCAGCTGCCCATAAACACACTCACATTTCTCTCATTCTAAAACACAAAAGAGCTAAGTCACCTTTCAACAAAAGGATCACAAACCACAATTTCCATTCCCACCCCCATTCATCCTCAAGCACATTTCCACACCAGCATCTCAGAAGTTTGCACTCTGCGTTCATCACCTCTGCTTTATTCTTCATGCCACAATCATGGACCTCCTCCTCCTGTACCCAACCAAGACTTCTTAATGAAAGTCGTCTTTCAATTGCCAAGTCCAGGGGTTAATGCTCTGTTACTATGTGATTAGTGTCTGGGTTGCATTGGCAGCTGTTGACACTTCTCTCTTTCCTTACTTTGCTCCATTGGCTTCATTCCACCCCTCCTCTTCTTTATTCCCTTCTGTTTAGTCTCATGACCCCTAAGTCTTGACTGAAGGTTCTGGAACCAGAATGTCTGGGTCCAAAACCCACTTCCAAATGTGCCATTTCCAAATGTGTGACCTTGGGCAAGTTTCTCAACCCTCTCTGTGTCTCAACTGAAAACTAGGGAAAGTTATAAATTCTTGCCTCGTAGGGTTGGAAGGGGATTAAATTAATTACTTATAAATTTCATTAAATAGCACCTAGTAGTATTAGTAGCTACTCAATAGATTTTAACGGAGAGGACCAGTACTAAACACAATCTAATAATCTGTAAAAGCGTATATAATAGGATTGATGATAGCTGGGGATGTACTCTAATAAAATCATTGTGATTATTTTTAAATTATGTTGGGGACTTCCCTGGTGTTCCAGTGGTTAAGAAGCCACCTGCCAATGCAGGGTATGTAGGTTCGATCCCTGCTCTGGGAACTAAAATCCCACATGACACGGGGCAACTAAGCCCGTGTGCCCCACAACTACTGGAGCCCTAGTGCCCAGGCTCCGCACAAGAGAAGCTGCTGCAGTGGGAAGGCTGCTCACCGTTACTAGAGAGCCCATGTGCCGCAGGCCAGAGCAGCCAAAAGTAGAGAAAATGACGCTGGGTGCATCTTCTAGTCTACAGGATTCTATGCCCAAAGCTATGGATGGGAAACAAGTCCATATGGTTTTACTAATGTATACACACGTAAAGATAGAAAGGGAGGTTAAATCGTTGCCTAATTATACAACAAAAGGAAAAAGTAATGGGAAAAATGTATAACTTACCAACATTATTTACAAGAAAGCTGGAATGGTCATATAAATATTAAAAGGAACCTGAGGCAAACAGTACTTCCAGAGGAATGTAGAGATGCTTCGTAATGATAAAAGGGTCAGTTCATTGGAAAAACATGGACTCATCTATGAGTGTGTACCAAAGTAGGGAGCAAGAACATCCACAACCAGATTTGAGAATTTTAACTCTTTTCCCCTTAGCATTAAGATACAAAGCCAGTCGCTAAGACTCCTCACTCCTGCAGGGGGCCTGGGTTTTATCCCTGATCAGGGAGCTGGATCCCCACATGCTGCATCTCAAGAGTCCTCAATTGAAGAGTGAAGATTCCAGGTGCCCAAATTAAGGCCCAGCACGATGGCATCCCACTCCAGTACTCTTACGTGGAAAATCTCTTGATGGAAAAGCCTGGTAGGCTACAGTCCATGGAGTCGCGAAGAGTCAGACATGACTGAGCGACCCCAGGAAATGGCAATCCACTCCAGTGTTCTTGCCTGGAGAATCCCAGGGATGGCAGAGCCTGGTGGGCTGCNTTACGTGGAAAATCTCTTGATGGAAAAGCCTGGTAGGCTACAGTCCATGGAGTCGCGAAGAGTCAGACATGACTGAGCGACCCCAGGAAATGGCAATCCACTCCAGTGTTCTTGCCTGGAGAATCCCAGGGATGGCAGAGCCTGGTGGGCTGCCGTCTATGGAGTCGCACAGAGTCAGACACGACTGAGGCGACTTAGCAGCAGCAACGGTCAAATAAATAAAGTAAATATCAAAAAATAAAAAAGAACTAGACCAAAAAAATCACTAAAACTATACAATATTCAAGCCCTGTCAATCGCCACTGGCCTGGCATTATAGCAAGTTGCATCCAACAACTGTATAATACACATTTTCTTCAATTGTATTTGGGATGTTCACCCAGATAAACAATGTATTGGGTCATAGAAAATCTCTATGAAATAGAAAGAAATTGCTTTCTTAATGACTTTAGTCACTGATCTCAGCGAATTTAAATAAGAATCTGAAAAATAAGATAACTAATGTTGTATTTTACATATGGAAACTAAACAGCATGCTTCTACATAACTTATAGGTCAGTGAAAAATAATGAGACAAACCAGAAATTATTATCAATAAAGGACATAGAAGGAACACATGTTAATATTGTCAGGATGCANGAATCTGAAAAATAAGATAACTAATGTTGTATTTTACATATGGAAACTAAACAGCATGCTTCTACATAACTTATAGGTCAGTGAAAAATAATGAGACAAACCAGAAATTATTATCAATAAAGGACATAGAAGGAACACATGTTAATATTGTCAGGATGCATTTAAAGTACTAAATGCTTATGTCAGAATTAATTACTTAAATTTCCACCTTAAGAAGATAAACAACTAAACTTCAAATTAGTAAATGAAAAAAAGTATATGAAATTAAGGTCATAAGCCAATAAAATAGGAAAACAACAGAGAAAAGTAATAAAGCCAAATGTAGCTTTCTAGAAAATTACAAAACATTGATAAATCTCCTCAAGGATTCATTAAGAAAAATACAGGCACATAAATTCTCTTTATCATAAGGGAGAGGATGTCATTAAATATTCCCCACATGGAAAAATTATTAAAATAATATTAATAAAATATTATTATAATAAAATATTATTATTTTATAATATTATTTATAATAATATTAAATTTTTACATAAATAAACCCAACCACTTATGTGAAATGGGAAAAAAGAATCTTTAAAAAAATACTTAACTTAGTAAACCCCTGATACAAGAAGAAGTAGAAATCTAAATAGCTCTGTATCTTTTTTTTCATGGAAAGGCATTTTAAGTATAGCAGTGTGTACATGCCAGTTCCAAGCTCCCAGTCTATTGGTCCCCTTTGCCCTTCGCCCCTGATAACCATAAGTTTGTTCTCTAAGTCTGTGAGTCTGTTCCTGTTTTGTAAATAAGTTCATTTATATCTATTTTTTCAGATTCTGCACATATGACTTATGTCCATAAATGATATCATATGATATGTGACTTTCTCTGAATACTTCACTTAATATGATGATCTCCAGTTCCATCTATGTTGCTGCAAATGGCATTATTTCATTCCTTTTTATGGCTGAGCAATGCTGGGAGGGATTGGGGGCAGGAGGAGAAGGGGACGACAAAGGATGAGATGGCTGGATGGTATCACTGACTTGGTGGGCGTGAGCCTGAGTGAACTCCGGGAGTTGGTGATGGACAGGGAGGCCTGGTGTGCTGCGATTCATGGGGTCGCAAAGAGTCGGACACGACTGAACGACTGAACTGAACTGAACTGAACTGAATAAGCAGAGACATTACACTGCTGACAAAGGTCCATCTAGTCAAAGCTATGGTTTTTCCAGTGGTCATGTACGGATGTGAGAGCTGGGCCATAAAGAAAGCTGAGTGCCGAAGAATCGATGCTTTTGAACTGTGGTGCTAGAGAAGACTCTTGCGAGTCCCTTGGACTGCAAGGAGATCCAATCAGTCCATCCTAAAGGAGATCAGTCCTGNAGAGCTGGGCCATAAAGAAAGCTGAGTGCCGAAGAATCGATGCTTTTGAACTGTGGTGCTAGAGAAGACTCTTGCGAGTCCCTTGGACTGCAAGGAGATCCAATCAGTCCATCCTAAAGGAGATCAGTCCTGAGTGTTTATTGGAAGGACTGGTGTTGAAGCTGAATCTCCAATACTTTGGCCACCTGATGCGAAGAGCTGACTCATTTGAATGCTGGGAAAGATTGAGGGCAGGGGGAGAATGGATGACAGAGGATGAGATGGTTGGATGGCATTACTGACTCGATGGACATAAGTCTGATCAGACTCTGGGAATTGATATTGGACAGGGAAGCTTGGCATATTGCAGTCACAAAGAGTCAGATGTGACTGAGAGACTGAACTGAACTGAATATTGCATTGGACCCCTTCTTCCATATCCATTCGTTTTTTGAAATACATTTAGGCTCTTCCATGCCTTGGCTACTGCAAACAGTGCAGCAATGAGCACTGGGGTGCATGGATCTTTTTAAGCCATGTTTTTCTTTGGATATATGTCCAGGAGTCATATGACACTAGTGGGAGAGAGCACACCTGCCAATGCAGGAGACATGAGAGATGTGGGTTCAATCCCCGGGTCAAGAAGATCCCATGGAGGGGGCCATGGCAACCCATGCCAATATTCTTGCCTGGAGAATCCCAAGGACAGAGGAGACTGGCAGGCTACAGTCCATAGGGTGGCACAGAGTGGGACATGACTGAAGTAATTTAGCAATCATGGCAGATCTATTTTTAGTTTATTAAAGAACCTTCATTCATTCCTATAAATTCTCCTCCATATAGGAGAATGTTGAGCTTTAACCCAACTTTTTCACTCTCCTCTTTCACTTTCGTTAAGAAGCTTTTTAGCTCCTCTTCATTTTCTGCCATAAGGGTGGTGTTATCTGCATATCTGAGGTTATTGATATT
>SJYV01028721.1:0-11144 GCA_006410875.1 Neotragus pygmaeus | reverse complement strand
CTGCCTGGGGCTGCTGCGGGCCCTGCTGGGACGCGAGGGCCCGGCCCAGCCCCTCAGCCTGCTGCTGGCACTTGCTCTGCGAAACGCCTTGGTGATACAAGCCAGGGCCGGGGCCGGCCTGCAGGGCCTGCTTACGGCTGGGGACTCTTCCATGGAGGGTGGTCCCTGGAACTGGACGCTAGCTGAGGAGGGTGAGGTCCACCTTCAGCCCCAGGCGCCCAGTTGGCCGGCGGCTGAGGAGGCCGAGTGTGGCCTTGCTGCGCTGGAGCTCAGTCCTGAAGAGGCCCGGGAGCTGCGGGCCACTGTGGCCCAGCTTCTGGACGCCTCCTACCTGCTCACTCCCGTGGCCCAGGCCCAGCTTCTGTGGCTCCTGGGCTGGGCCCTGCGGGATCTTCGGGGACAGCCACCAGTGCTCTTCAAGCCACAGCTGGTACGGCTTCTGGGCACAGCCCAGCTGACGCTGCTGCACGCCATGCTGGCTCTGAAGGCAGCCTTCGGCGAGGCCCTGTTCACGGCCCAGGACGAGGCCTTGCTGCTTCGCCGGCTCACGTTGGCTGCTCAGCACCCGGCCCTGCCTCTGCCCATCCATCTCTTCTACCTGCACTGTCTCTTGAACTTTCCTGAGAACTGGCCGCTGGGACCCACAGATGAGGAGGCCGCCCCACTCTTGCTGGGGTCCCAGCTCTGCCGTGGCCTCCTGCCCAGCCTCCTGCATGAGCCGATGGCCCTCTTGGCCCGCCTGCACTTGCTGTGTCTGCTCTGCGTGGAAGATGAAGAAAAGGAGGAAAAGGGTCAGGATTGGAGTCTCCGGCACTATCTGGAAGACCTTCTGGCTGGCCTGTGGCAGAGGGCAGCCCTGGACGGTGGCCCGCGGGCCTTGGCTACTCTCTGTTTCCGGGCCTCATACTTAGTTGCTCACTGCTTGGCTGGGCAACCTGTGGTACTGACGCGTTTGACCGAGGGACTGGCCCAGTTGTACCGAACCCGGCCTGCACTGGCTCCCCATTTCGTAGATCTCTTGGATCAAGTAGGCCCTGAGCTGCAGGAACCCTTGAGGGTGGCCTTGCGGCAGGAGGTAGTATCCAGGCCAGGCAGAGAGGAGGCCCTCCGTTGGCACCTGCAGATGCTGGCCAGGGTGGCAGACGGGGATGCCCAGAGTGCCACCCTCAGCTTTCTGCGGGCTGCAGCCACCCACTGCACGGACTGGGGCCTCCAGCAGGCCCTGCTGCGGGTCTGCCGGGCCCTGCTGCGGGCAGGCGTTGGGGGAGGCCTGGCGGATTTGCTACAGGCACTGGCCACGCAACTGGAGGACCCTGATGGGCAGGACCACGCGCGCCTCTACTACATCCTTCTGGCCCACCTGGCAGGGCCCAAGCTGGGGGTGGCCCTGGGCCCCTCCCTTGCTGCACCTGCACTGGCCTCCTCACTGGTGGCCGAGAACCAGGGCTTTGCTGCAGCGCTGATGGTGCAGGAGGCTCCGGCCCCAGTTCGGCTAAGTGTGGGTCCTCGCAGAGCTGAGGGCCCAGTCCCAGTGCTGCGGCTCCAGGTGGAGGTGCTAGAGCCGGTATATTCTCTGGAGCTGCGCTTCCGTGTGGAAGGACAGCTCTATGCACCCTTGGGGGCTGTCCACGTGCCCTGCCTGTGCCCTGGCCGCCCCACCCGCCCTCTGCTCCTGCCTCTGCAGCCCCGACGCCCAGCTCCTGCGAGGCTGACTGTGCGTGCCCTGTATACCACACCCAGCGGCCTCACCTGCCACGCTCACCTGCCACCCCTGCTTGTGGACTTCGCTGACCTCTTCCTGCCTTTCCCCCAGCCCCCCGAGGGGGCCCAGCTGGACTTCTTTGAGGAGCTCTGGGGCTCCTGTCTGCCAAAGGGCACCGAGAGTCGCTTGTGGTGCCCTCTCGGGCCAGGGGGGCTGGAGGCCTTGGTGTCCCGCCACCTGGAGCCCTTTGTGGTGGTGGCCCAACGCCCCGTCAGCTACCTTATAGCCATCCGTCTGCCCCCAGACTCGCGGTTGCTGCTGCGACTGGAGGCAGCCCAGGCGGATGGAGTGCCTGTGGCCCTGCGGACTGATGACTGGGCCGTGCTGCCCCTGGCGGGGGACTACCTCCGTGGGCTGTCAGCGGCTGGCTGAGCCTCGGAGCCAGGCTGGGGGTGGTGGGCCGCAGGACTGTGGCCTTTGCAGGCTCTTGCCCAGGAAGGGCTGCTGAGAACCAGGACACAGCGCTGTGGCTCCTTTCTTTAAAACACACAAAAAATTACATTCGCTAACAGCACTGACTGGTTTGTTTCCTTTTGGGACTTGGTTGGGGGCAGGCATCTGGGATGGGATTCAGAGGCTCTAGGAGAGCTTCCAAGCTATGGAACCTCCAGACTGCAGGGCATCAAACTTCCTTCCTGCCCAGATATGCCTAGCATTCTCTAGAATCCCTGCCCAGGGGTTAGAAGAAAAAAGAGCCACATCTTTGCTCCCCAGAGAGGGAAAACTCTTGCCCCAGACCACCCAGCAACTTGGGAATGGAAATGAAGCTGAGCTTGAACCTGACCTGTGAGCCAGTGCTTTTCAACTCCAGAGCTTTGCAAGGTCCCTGCACCCGGAGCTTAGTTTAGCTAGGATGGTGGGCCAATGGGAGAAGCAGTGAGGAAGCTGCAGCAGCCTGGTGGTCCCTGCCCTAGGGAAGGGGTTCCTAGGTTGTGCTGATTGGAGCAAACTCGGAAGGATCTGCTAGTAAGGTTTGGGGGCTGATGGAACGGACCTCCCATGATCTGGGCTGAAATTAGGATGACTTTGCCTCACTGCAGCCTTCCAGGCTCCTCAGTCCATGGGATTCTCCAGGGAAGAATACTGGAGTGGGTTGTTATGCCCTCCTCCAGGGGAAATTCCCAACTCAAGGATAAGCCCACTCTGCTTAGAATCTTGCCAGGTAAAGAGACAGTTCCCCTAGTCCTTTTTCCAAATATGCAAGATACTTAGAGTTCAGATGTATTGAGGCCAACTCTGCTACTAGTTACCAAGGTGTTTTCCACATACATTGCCTCACTTCATCCTTGCAACAGCTCAGCGGGGCCCCATAGATGAGGAAATCTGTAGGCTAGAGGGGTTGAGTGATTTTCCAACAGTCACCCAGCTGGTTGGTAATCATGTTTTGTCATCGTGGAGCAGGTTTCCATTACCACAGGGCTGCGTCCCCACCCCTCCCTGCCCTGGATGTCCCCCAGAGGCTGCAAGAGCAGCATTTGTGAGTGCTGGGTGGAGAACGGCCAGAGGCTTGGGCCTTACTGCTCTGGGGAACGGGGCTCTTTGGCCCCTGCCTCTTGGGCACCCAATCTTCCCCTCCTGTTTGGGGTGGGCGAGGGAAGGAAAGAAGGGCTCAGGACAAGTAGGGCTGTTGCAGAGCTGGTCAGGAGGAGGTCTGTCCCAAGCTGGAGCTGCTGCAGTAACTTGACATGTGATCTGGGCAAGCCATTGCCAAACCAGTAAGTGTTCAGTTCCAGGAAACAGAAGCCAAGTCTGCAAATGTTAACGAGTGTCTGGAGTAGGTTAGAGCTCGGACTAGGGGAAGAGACTGGAAGTTGTCTATAGGATTTTTGAAACACGTCAATTCTGGGGAGAAAAGAGGTGGAAGGGAAGGGACTATGCTTTGGCATTTGAATATAAAATGGGAAACAAATGGAGAAATTTCACAAGTTCCGCAAGACAAAAGAACAAGATCAGAGGACCCACGCTCCTCCCCCACTCAAACAAATCCTTCCAAGTGTCTGGACTTTTTAGTGTTGACAGAAGAGGGCGCACTAAACTAGGGCTCTTAAAAAACACCAGCCCCACAGGACAGAAGAAAAAGATTAACAGGTTCATACAGAGTTATTGCAAAATATGAGAACATGAATTTCATGAAATATCTATGAAGCCCAATTCACACACATTCCTGAACAAAAACAGCTAGGAAGCAAAAGAAATCTGTACTATAACACTCAGAACTAAAACAAGCATTTGAAGGCATGCAAAGCTACCTGAGAAATTTAAACACCCAAGACGAAATGAAGAGAGAGTTGATTGAACTGCAGGCAGGAGGTAAGCAGCTGGAGTTCATTCCGTGTGGACAGAAACTCCAAAAGATCAATAGGACAGTTGAGAGAGGAGGCTGGATGGGCCCTGCCCAGATAAAACATAAAAGAGGTCACATATTTCTCATCCTTGAAGTCAAAGGGACCTTCCTGACTAGAAAGCTCCTTGGAGATCAAAAGGAGAGTGATGCCAAGGCTACCTTCCAGGCTACCCACTGGAATCCACTTTGGCTGAGATGTGAGTGCACACAAGAAAGGATCCTGATATATACCACAAACAGACTTAGAACCACACAAATCAAAATGATCAATCAAAGGAAACCCAGAAGAAAGTCCCCATAAAAGCGATTCAAACTCCCACCAGGTGCAACTGTCTCTCTGAGCCCACCTGCCTGTCTATGCACAAGTACCATTCTCATTTCCTCCTAATAAACACTTCACTTGTTTCACTACTTTCTCTTTTTGTGGGAATCCATTGCTGCAAAGCTAAAGGGCCAGGGCCTTGTCACTGACCACTGGGATTCAGCTCTCGCTGACATGGCCCGACCTCAGTCTCTGGGAATTGAAACCCTGCTTCAAGCCACTGCAAGTGGAGGCCACCTGAGATCAAACTCAGGAAAGAAACGGAAGAAACAGACAAAATTAACGAGAACTAAAGATTACATTATAAGATGCTTGCAGAAGAACAGACTCAAGTAAAAATATAATAAGTGGCATTGAAGAAAGAAAAACAAGAGAATGAAAATGAGATAAATACATAGAAGGGGTCAGAAGGAAGTAATGGAAACAGAAGATAGTCAAAAAGGAAACACATTTGTATTATTGGAGTCCCTGGAGAAAAACTAAACAATGAACCAGAAAGTGTTAGTCACTCAGTTGTGTCCGACTCTTTACCACCCCTTGGATTGTAGCCTGCCAAGCTCCTCTGTCTCTAGGTTTCTCCAGGCAAGAGCACTGGAGTAGGTTGCCATTCCCTTCTCCAGGGGATCTTCCCAATTCAGGGATCAAACCTGGGTCTCCTGCACTGCAGGCAGATTCTTTACTGTCTGAGCCACCAGGGGAACCAGAACTGGTATTTAAGACTATAATCTAAGAAAACTTTCCAAGAAAAAAAAATCTGCACATTCAAAGGGCCCACTGGGAACCTTGGGAAATTAACCCAGAATAATCAACTTTGAGACATATCCTCACAAAACAAATTTCAAAGATTTTTTTTTAAAGTTTCCAAGATCTCTAGGCAGAAGGAATGAATAACTTACAAAGGCAAAAGAATTAGAAGGGCATTAGACTTTTCGGACAGGGAGGCCTGGCGTGCTGCAATTCATGGGGTCGCAAAGAGTTGGACATGACTGAGCAACTGAACTGAACTGAGACTTTTAAAAACTGATGTGGAAAGCAGTACAACAATGCAACAGTATTTTTAAACTGTGAAGAGAAATAAACAAATGCCCTGTTTGAGGGAGACTTTAACATCCTTTAATCAGTAACTGACAAATCAAGCAGGCAGAAAATCAGTAAGGATGTAGTTGAACTGAGCAGCACCATCAATCAACTGGATTGAATTATAGAATACTTCTATAGATGATAGAACATTTATAGATTACAGAATATTGTATCCAACAAGGGCAGAATACGTGGTATCAAGTGCACAGGGAACATCCTCTGTGACAGACCACGTTTGGGGCCATAAGACAGACCTTAACAGATTTAAAAGAATACACATTTGCTCTTGAATCACAGTGGAATTAAACTAGAGAGATCAATAACAGAATGATAACTGGAACATTCCCAAATATCTGAAGATTAACCAACATACTTTTATATAACAACATGGGTTGAGGAAACCTCTTGAGAAATTTTAAAATAGTCTGATCTAAATGAAAATGAAAATATAACTTGTTAAAATCTGTGTGATTCAGTGAAAGCAATACTTAGAATGAGGCTATGGCATTAAATGCATATATTAGAAAAGAAGAAAGATCTAAATATCAGTTATCTAAATTTTTGCTCTAGTATACTAGAGAAACAAGAGTAATATAAGCCTAAAAGAAGTAGAGGAAGTTAGATAACAAAAACTGGAGTGGAACTCAATAAAATGTAAAGGAGAAATTCAACAGAGAAAAGCAATGAAACCAAAAGCTGTTTCTATGAAAAGATCAGTAAAATTGATAAGCATCTAGCCAGGCTAACTAAGAAAAAAAGAGAGAAGACACAAATTACTAATATCAGAAATAAAAGAGGGGTCATCACTACTGAGCCCATGGACAGTAAAAGGATAATAAATATTATGAACAATTGTATGCTCACAGTCTGATAACTTACATGAAATGGACCGATTCCTCAAGTGACACAAAGTAAGAAAATTTACACAAAAGAAAAAAAAAAAACCTTCCACATGGGAAAATAAAAAATTTGCATAGAGCTATATATAGAGAAAGTGAATTGATAATTATAATAGCTAATATTATGTTAATAATATTAATTATTAACTTAATATAATTAAACTATAATATGTGAGATGGGTTAAACTAGATGGGAGGAATCCTTTCACAATGTACATATATATCAATTCATCATGATGTACACTTTAAATATTTTCTAATTTTATATGTCAATTATATCTCAGTAAAGTTGAAAAAAAAATCTCTTGAAAGACAACAAAAAATAGCAAAAATCTCCTAAAAAAGAAAGCAACCGGCTGAGATAGTTCCCTGGTGAATTCTACTTGTGAAAAAAAGTTTGAGAAAGAACAATAGCAATTCTTTAAATCTCTTTCAGAAAATATTAATAGAAGCAGAGGGAACAACACTTCCTAACTCATTCTCTGAGACTAGCATTATCCTAATACCAAAACCGGGTAAAGACATCACAAGTAAGGAAAGCTACAGAACAATATCACTCGGGCATAGGTACAAAAATCCTCCGCAAAATATTAGGAAATAGAATTCAGTATACTTACATGTATGCTAATACTTTAGAAGAGTAAACAACAGAAAAGTAAACTAAAATATTTAAAAAGTTACGTAGGGCAGGAGAGAACAGGTTAGAGGGAACAGGGATAGACACTAGGCTTCTCTAAATATATCTTTGTAATTTGACTTTGGAAATGAAAATAATCACAGAAAGTAAAACTAAATCTTTTAAAATCTATCTCTAAAAGTCAAAAGTCATGAAACAAATGAGCCTAACTTTTTATCCAATTGGTAGCATAATCATAGAACTTAAAACCAGTAAACTGATTGTACATCCTAGTGGAATATATTTTAAGGACAAAAAGAACTACAAAAATAATTTTTTAACTGGTAATCACATTGTTAATTGTAGTGTTGCTATTTTATTGAGACTATTGTGTATGGAATGTGGAACAAGGCTGCAGAGAACTGGGATGTTTCATGTCGGAGAAAAAGATACCAAGGTAAGGGCAATGAGGTTAGTAAAAACCCTGCTATTGTTCAGTCGCTAAGTTGCGTTCAATTCTTTGTGACCCCAGAGACTCTAGCCCACCAGGCTCCTCTGTCCATGGGAATTTTCAGGCAGGAATACTGGAGTGGGTTGCCATTTTCTTCTCTAGGGGATCTTCCCAGATCAGAGATCAAACCTGTGTCTCCTGCGTTAGCAGGTAAATTCTTTACCACTGAGCGACCAGGGGAGCCCCCAAACCCCTATAATCCTAGATATGATAGCATACACTCATGATGTATTTTCTTTTTGAAGGAGAAAAATACGTATTTTCATGGAAAACATTTAGAAATGTCCACTGAAAACATCTAGCAGTCATGAGCACATCTAGTGTCAAACTGAATTAGTAAATATCACCTCTTAGTAAAAGGAACCAAGGATCCTTGGATGATTCCAAGTCTGGAGCAGGAACTGTTTTCAAGACAACCCAAGAATATCTTGTGGTTCTGGGAAACAAGGAAACCAATAAAAGTCTACTTTTTGTTGTTGTTTAGTTGCTAAGTAGTGTCTGACTCTTTGCGACCCATGGACTGCAGCCTGCCAGACTCTTGTCTTGCCTGGGATTTTTCAGGCAAGAATACTAGGGTCACATCAAAAGACTCAGAAGCTCAGTTGAAGAGCTTCCCACTAGAAAAAGGTGGGACAATTTCAGGATCAATGAGAATAACAAACACAAGTAACTGAAGCATTCAAAATGTTAAAAATACGTTATTTAATAATAATACTAAAAAAAAAAAGTCACCATGGAAGCATGCCAGGGAAACAAGTCATTTCAAAAACTGAGAAATAGAAGGAAAGTATCGAGTAATACTTGTGCCTTTCTTATACTCATTGTATCAAGGGGGAACCAAATAGTTGATATGGGGAAGTTTTCCTTTTAGAAGTAAATGGCATCTGGTCCCATCACTTCATGGCAAACAGATGGGTAAAAAGTGAAAACAGTGACAGATTTTATTTTCTTGGGCTCCAAAATTACTGCAGACATGACACTTGCTCCTTGGAAGAAAAGCTATGACCAACCTAGACAGCATATTAAAAAGCAGAGACATCACTTTGCTGACAAGTCTGTATAGTCAAAGCTATAGTTTCTCCAGTAGTCATATATAGATGTGATAGTTGGACCATAATGAAGGCTGAGTGCCAAAGAATTGATGCTTTCAAACTGTGGTGCTGGAGAAGACTTTTGAGAATTCCTTGGACAGCAAGCAAGGAGATCAAACCAGTCAATCCTAAAGGAAATTAACCCTGAATATTCATTGGAAAGACTGATGCTGAAGCTCCAATTTTTTGGCCACCGGATGTGAAGAGCTGACTCACTGGAAAAGACCCTGAGGCTGAGAAAGATTGAGGGCAGGAGGAGAAGGGGGCGACAGACGATGAGATGATTGGGCAGCAACACCGTCTCAGTGGACATGATGAGTTTGGGCAAACTCCGGGAGTTCGTTAAGGAGAGGGAAACCCGGTGTGCTGCAGTCCATGCAGTCTCAAAGGGTCAGACACAACTTAGCCACTAAACAACAAGAATAAAGTAAATGAAAAAGAAATGTGAACTTAGAATACCAGTTTTGCAACCCATAGTGACTTGAAACAGCTGGGCAATGATCATCCAGGGCTGCTAACTTCACAGAAAAAGGGAAGCATGAGGTATTAGGTCCCTCCAGATGGAAAAACACTCTGCCTTCCTTGAAGCAGTCTTCCTCAGCCCCTCCCCACCCCCAAATCTGATGAAGCTTCTAGATCTAGTTACTAATTTACAGGAAATAAGGACAGATAAACATAACACTACGAGAAAGCAATCACTAAAATCCAGACTATGGGAAACTTAACAGAACCAAAAATGTAAAGATAAATCAAACATCTACTTCCAAATTAAAAAACCTTTATGGAGAAGGAAATGGCAACCCAGTATTCTTGCCTGGGAAGTTCCATGGACAGAGGAGCCTGGCGGGCTACAGTCCATGAGGTCACAAAAGAGTCAGACACGACTTAGTGATGGAAACAACAACAAAAGCTAACACAACATTGTACAGCCAGTCTACTATAATTAAAAAAAAATTTGATAAAAAAACCTTAATAGTACAGCTTTAACAAAATATATATAAACAAATCGAAAAGCAACTTTATGAGTACTGGTCAAATTCCCATGAAAATGTCAGGAAAAAGGAAAAGATGTCTGTTGATGTGCTAGAAAAGAAAACGTGATGTAATGAGGGAGTAAAATGATCATGATCATTTTGAAAGTGAGATGATTAATTCTGGAAGACTCGGGAAAGAAAAGAAAACTATTAGGAAAATTTAAAAAATTCTAGATATATGTTTAAAAAATTAATATGTAAGAATCAGAGAAATGCAAATCAAAACCACAATGAGGTACCATCTCATGCCAGTCAGAATGGCTGCTATAAAAAAATCTACAAACAATAAATGCTGAAGAGGGTGCAGAGAAAAGGGAGCCCTCTTACACTGTTGGTGGGCATGCAAACTAGTATAGCCACTATGGAGATCCAATTCTTTGGCCACCTGATGCGAAGAGCTGACTCATTGAAAAAGACCCTGATGCTGGGAAAGACTGAGGGCAGGAGGAGGAGTGGGCGACAGAGGATGAGATGGTTGAATGGCATCACCAACTCAAGGGACATGAGTTTGAGCAAACTCCAGGAGATACTGAAGGACAGGGAAGCCTGGTATGCTGCAGTCCATGCAGTTGCAAGCTGCACGACTTAGCAACTGAAAAACAACAGGAAGCATTTCTAGGATTTGGATTTGTGTTTTAGGGAATCTGAGGGAGCATTTAAGGAAGTGGGACTTTTCTCTGGATTAGATACCTTCAGAGAGTGGGAGTATTTCTACGATGGGATATGTTAACAAAATTATCTATACAGAGGCTAATGCTATAATTGGTAAAGTAGCAACAGTCACTATATTATCCAAGATAGAAGAATTTTCATTATTTGTGTTTGGACAATATTTGTGTTTTTGTCCATGTTCAGGTGAGTATGGAATGAACTTGCTTTTGTTTTCATAACTCACATCACAGAGTAACCTCCTCAGATATTCTATGAAATTGTTCCTGTTCAACAGACCACCAAAGCCAGATCTTGGAAGTCTAAGGATGTTTTTCTCTTTCTCAAATCTACAAATTAAATGCAATTTCAATCTTAATAACCAGTTTTGTATGAGTTCGTTTTATGAGGGTACTTGTCAAAATCTAAGTTGGGTATCCAGACACATTAACATTACAGAAGAGTTAGCAGCTCAGTTGGTAAAGAATCTGCCTGCAAAGGAAACCCGAGGTTCGATCCCTGGGGCGGGAAGATCCCCTGGAGAAGGAAATGGCAACCCATTCCAGTATTCTTGCCTGGAGAATTCCACGGACAGAGGAGCCTGGCGGGCCCCAGTCCTTGGTGTCACAGAGTAGGACACGACTGTGCGACTAACTTTAAGAAATGAACAAGGAAAGAGTACTGTGACTGAAAAGAAAAGGCAGATACATTGAATATGTGACTAAAAAATAAATAAAAGTCTTCTCTGTAATAAAAATGACCAATATACAGGTTTGG
This sequence comes from Neotragus pygmaeus, assembly GCA_006410875.1. Classification (NCBI taxonomy): domain Eukaryota; kingdom Metazoa; phylum Chordata; class Mammalia; order Artiodactyla; family Bovidae; genus Neotragus; species Neotragus pygmaeus. Next base: position 60 of record SJYV01028721.1, on the reverse strand, counting down.
AAGACAAACTCGGATAAAGTATCTTCACATGTGAAGAAGGGCTGATATCCCTTCTTTGTT
>SJYV01028719.1:0-10430 GCA_006410875.1 Neotragus pygmaeus | reverse complement strand
ATCCCTCACGAACCTCGACGGGTTCCTTCACACCCTTGCAGTGACTCAAGAATAGCCCGACATACACGTTTCCACTCAAGAGGAACATCGAGGGTCCACCCACAACTCAAGAGGAACCCCGTGTCCCCCTGCTCCTCACGAAATCAGGCTTCCTTTCCCTTCTTCTTCAGGGATGGATTGCCCACCGTCCTGTCGCATCTCAAGAGGAGGTGCTCTCACAGGAGTGTTCAGAGGAACATGGGGGTTCGCACCACGTGTTCCACGAGACACCCAGATGTCTCTGTCCACTCCATCGAAACCTGGTGGCCCTGCACAGCCTCTACTGTCACCCCAAGGATTGGCTACCACCACGTTGGCACATGTTTCAACCCTGAGAAAAGCCTTGAGGGGAAGCCCCAGGTCCCTGTGTCACCTGGACGGGAAGACTGACCCTGCACCTACAGCTGGGAAGGAAAGCGGAGGTGCAGGTCTCCACTCAAGATGAGACCAGACTCCCCTGGGGAGCCTCCAGAGGAACTCCACGGTCCACGTCTTCAGTGGAGAGTAATCCTCAGGTGTCAGACAAGGACTTAGGAGCCGGAAACGACTGCCAAGGAATCCCCAGAGGCCCCTGGCAACTAGCGTGTACCCTGGCCTTTCTTGAAAGTCTGGAGCAGGTCCCTGGGGTCCCCATCGTACTTCAAGAGGAACCTGTCATAACTCGAGAAAAACCAGGAGGATCTCCCCTCCAGGAGAGATGAGACCTTTTTCCTCTGTAGCAGCTCCTGGGAAGTCATCCCATCCATCAAGATCCTCGACGGGTTCCTTCACACGCTTGCAGTGACTCAAGAATATCCCGACATGCAGGTCTCGACTCGAGAGGAACACCAAGGTTTCCACCACAGCTCAAGAGGAGCCCCGTGTTCCCCTGCTCCATTCAAGACCAGGGTTCCTTTAACGGATTCTTCAGGGAAGGATTCCCGCCAATCCTTTGGCATGTCAAGAGGAGGTGCTCTACACAGGAGTGTCCAGAGGAACTCCGGGGTCATGCCACCTGTTCCACGAGACCCCCAGATGTCTCTCTCCACACCATCGGAAACTGGTGGCCCTGCACCGCCTCCACTATCACCCAGAGGATTGGCTCGCACCAGGATGGCACGTGTTTCAACCCTGTGGGAAAGCCTCGAGGGGAAGCCCATAGACCCCTGTGTCACCTCGATGGGAAGACTGACCTTGCAGCTACAGCTCGGGAGGAAAGCGGAGGTGCACGTCTCCACTCAAGATGAGACCTGACTCCCCTGGGGAGCCTCCAGAGGAACCCCACATTCCACGTGTGAAGTGGAGAGGAATCATCAGATGTCAGACGAGGACTTTGGAGCCAGAACCGACTGCCAGGGAATTCCCAGAGGCCCCTGGCAACTCGCATGCGTCCTGACCTTTATGGAGGGCCCAGGAACGGGTCCCTGGTGTCCCCGTGGTAAGTTGACAGGAACCTGCCATAGCTCGAGAAAAACCAGGGGGATCTCCCCTCAAGGCCAGATAAGGCCATTTTCCTCTGTAGCACCACGTGNTGGCAACTCGCATGCGTCCTGACCTTTATGGAGGGCCCAGGAACGGGTCCCTGGTGTCCCCGTGGTAAGTCGAGAGGAACCTGCCATAGCTCGAGAAAAACCAGGGGGATCTCCCCTCAAGGCCAGATAAGGCCATTTTCCTCTGTAGCACCACGTGAGAAGTCACCCCATCACTCATGAACCAAGACGGGTACCTTCACACGCATGCAACCACTCAAGAATATCCCGACATACAGGTATCCCGGGGAGAGGAACACCGAGGGTCCTGCCACAACTAAAGAGGACCCCCGTGTCCCCTGCTCAGCTCGAGATTAGGCTTCTTTCCTGGCCTCGTCGGGGAAGGGTTCCTGATGGTCCCGTCGCATGTCAAGAGGAGGCTCTTGCCACAGGAATGTCCAAAGGAACTCCTGGGGTGGAGCCACTTGATCCCTGATAGCCCCAGATGTCTCAGTCCATTCCAGAGGAATCAGTTAGCCCTGCACCGCCTCGACTGTCACCCCGAAGTTTGGCTCCCACCACGGTGCCATGTGTTNACATGAATGTCCAGAGGAACTCCTGGGGTGGAGCCACTTGATCCCTGATAGCCCCAGATGTCTCAGTCCATTCCAGAGGAATCAGTTAGCCCTGCACCGCCTCGACTGTCACCCCGAAGTTTGGCTCCCACCACGGTGCCATGTGTTTCAACCCTCTGGGAAAGCCTCGAGGGGAAGCCAGAGACTCCTGTATCACTTCGACGGGAAACCTGCCCTGAGGCTACAGCTCGGGAGGAAAGCCGACCTGCATGTCTCCACAGGAGACGAGACCTGACTCNTGTTTCAACCCTCTGGGAAAGCCTCGAGGGGAAGCCAGAGACTCCTGTATCACTTCGACGGGAAACCTGCCCTGAGGCTACAGCTCGGGAGGAAAGCCGACCTGCATGTCTCCACAGGAGACGAGACCTGACTCCACTGGGAGACTCCAGAGAAACCCCACTGTCGAAGTAAGCAGTGGAGGGAATCCTCAGGCTCCGGACCAGGACTTAGGAACAGGCCCCGACAGCCAAGAAATCCCCAGAGGCCCCTGGCAACTCGCGTGGAGCCTGGCCTTTCCAGAGGGCACAGGGGCGGGTCCTGAGGTCCACGATATAACTCGAGAGGAACCTGCCACAACTCGAGAAACACCAGGAGGATCTCCCCTCCAGGTGAAATGAGGCCCGCGTCCTCTTCCGCACCTCATGGGAAGTCACCCCATCCGTGATGAACCTCGACGGGTTCCTTCACACCCTTGCAGTGACTCCAGAATATCCCGACATTCACGTCTCCACTCGAGAGAAACACTGAGGTTCCCAACACAAATAAATAGGAGCCCCGTGTCCCCCTGCTCCGTTCGAGACCAGGGTTCCTTTCACTGATTCGTCAGGGAAGGATTCCAGCCAGTCCTGCGGCATCTCAAGAGGAGGTGCTCTCCACAGGAGTGTCCAGAGGAACTCCTGGGTTCACGCCACCTGTTCCACGAGACCCCAGAAGTCTCTGTCCACTCCAGCAGAACCTGATGGCCCTGAGCCGCCTCGACAGTCACCCTGAAGATTGGCTCACACCTCGGTGGCACGTGTTTGAACCCTGTGGGAAAGCCTCGATGGGCAGCACATTGACCCCTGTGTCACCTCGATGCGAAGCCTGACCCTGAAGCTACAGCTCGGGAGGAAACTGGAGGTGCACGTCTCCACTCAAGATGAGACCTGACTCCACGGGGAAGCCTCCAGAGGAACCCCACGGTACATGTCTGCAGTGGAGAGGAATCCTCAGGTGCCAAATGAGGACTTAGGAGCTGGAACCGACTGCCAAGGAATCCGCAGAGGTCCATGGCAACTCGCTTGTAGCCTGGCCTTTCTGGAGCCCTCAGTGGCGGGTCCCTGGGGTCGACGTCATAACTCGAGAGAACCTGCCTCAACTCGAAAAACATCAGGAGGATCTCCCATCCAGGCGAGTTGAGGCCCTTGTCCTCTGCGGCACTTCACGGGAAGTCACCCCATCCCTCACGAACCTCGACGGGTTCCTTCACACCCTTGCAGTGACTCAAGAATAGCCGGACATACACGTCTCCACTCAAGAGGAACATCGAGGTTACCCCCACAACTCAAGAAGAACCCCGTTTCCCCCTGATCCACACAAAGTCAGGCTTCCTTTCCCTGCTTCTTCAGGGATGGATTGCCGACCGTCCTGTTGCATCTCAAGAGGAGGTGCTCTCCACAGGAGTGTCCAGAGGAACTCCAGGGGTCGCTCCTCCTGTTCCACGAGCCACCCAGATGTCTCTGTCCACTCCATCGGAAACTTGTGGCCCTGGGCCGCTTCAACGGTCACCACGAGGATTGGCGCCCACCACATTGGCACGTGTTTAAACCCTGAGAATAGCCTCGAGGGAAGCCCCAGATCCCTGTGTCACCTCGACGGGAAGACTGACCCTGAAGCTACAGCTCGGGAGGAAAGTGGAGGTGCACGTATCCACTCACGATGAGACCAGACTCCCGTTGGGAGCCTCCAGTGGAATCCCACGGTCCACGTCTGCAGTGGAGAGGAATCCTCAAGTTTTCAGAAGAGGACATAGGAGGCGGAACCGATTGCCAAGATATCCCCAGAGACCCCTGGCAACTCGCGTGGATCCTGGCCTTTCTGGACGACCCCGAAGTGGATCCCTGGGGTCCTCGTCGTAATTCGAGAGGAACCTGCCGTAACTCGATCAAAACCAGGAGGATCTTCCCTCCAGGCGAGATGAGGCATTTTTCCTCTGCAGCAACTCGTGGGAAGTCACCCAATCCCTTGTGAACCTCGATGGTATCCTTCACACCCTTGCAGTGACGCCAGAATATCCCAACATTCACGTCTCCACTCGAGAGAAACATCGAGGTTCCCACCACAACTCAAGAGGAGCCCCCTGTCCCCCTGCTCCTTTTCAGACTAGGGCTTCAATCACTAATTCATCAGGGAAGGATTCCCGTCAGTCCTATGGCATCTCAAGAGGAGGCGCTCTCCACAGGAGTGTCCACAGGAACTCCGGGGGTTGCGCCACCAGTTCCACCAGCCCCAAGTTGTCTGTGTCCAGTCCATCTGAAACTGGTGGCCCTGAGCCGCCTCAAAAGTCACCCCGAAGACTTGCTCACACCTCGGTGGCATGTGTTTCAACCCTGTGGGAAAGCCTCGAGGGGCAGCCCATAGACACCTGCGTCACCTTGACGGGGAGCCTAACCCTGCAGCTACAGCTCGGGAGGAAAGCGCTGGTGCACGTCTCCTCTCAAGAAGAGACCTGACTCCCCTGGGGAGCCTCCAGAGGTACTCTACGGTCCACATCTGCAGTGGAGAGGAAACCTCAGGTGCCAGAGAGGAAGTAGGAGCCGGAACCGACTGCCAAGGAATCCGCAGAGGCCCCTGGCAACTCACTTGGAGCCTGGCCTTTACGGAGGCCTCAGCGTCGTGTACCTGGGGTCCACATCGTAACTCGAGAGGAACCTGCTGCAACTCAAGAAACACAGGAGGATCTCCCCTCCAGGCGAGATAAGGCCCTTATCCTCAGCAACACCTCTCGGGAAGTCATCCCATCCCTCAAGATCCTCGACGGGTTTCTTCACACGCTTGCAGCGACTCAAGAATATCCCAACACAAATGTTTCCCCGTCAGAGGAACAACGAAGGTACTGCCACAACTCAAGGGGACCCCCGTGTCCCCCTGCTCAGCTCGCTATCAGGCTTCCTTTCCCAGCTTCATCGGGGAAGGGTTCCCGACGTTCCTGTCACATGTCAAGAGGAGGCCCTTGCCACAGGAATGCCCAGAGGAACTCCAGGGGTCGAGCCACTTGATCCATGAGACCACCAGATGTCTCTGTCCATTCCAGAGGAACCTGGTGGTCCTGCACCACCTAGACTGTCACCCCGAAGATTGGCTCCCACCATGGTGGCACGTGATTCAACCCAGTGGGAAAGCCTCGAGGGGAAGCCCCAGATCTCTGTGTCACCTCGACGGGAAGCCTGACCTTGCGGCTACAGCTCGGGACGAAAGCGGACGTGCATGTCTCCACTAGACATGAGACCTGACTCCATTGGGGAGCCTCCAGAGAAACCCCAAGGTCCAAGTAACCAGTTGAGGGATTCCTCAGGCTCCAAGCCAGGACTTAGGAGCAGGACCCGACTGCCAAGGAATCCCCAGAGGCCCCTGGCAACTCGCTTGTAGCCTGGCCTTTCCGGAGAGCACAGGGACAGGTCCCTGGGGTCCACATCGTATGTCGAGGGAAACCTGCCACAACTCGAGAAAAATAAGGAGGATCTCGCGTCCAGGCGAAATGAGGCCCTTGTCCTCTGCGGCACCTCACGGGAAGTCACCCCTTCCCTCATGAACCTCGACGGGTTCCTTCACACCCTTGCAGTGACTGCAGAATATCCCGATATTCACGTCTCCACTCAAGAGGAACTCCGAGGTCCCCATCACAACTCAAAAGGAGCCCCGTGTCCCCCTGTTTTGTTCAAGACCAGGGTTCTTTTCACTGATTCGTCAGGGAAGGATTCCCGCCAGTCCTGTGGCATCTCAAGAGGAGGTGCTCTCCAAAGGTGTGTCCAGAGTAACTCCGGGGATCACGCCAACTGTTCCACGAGACCCACAGATGTCTCTCCAATCCAACTGAACCTGGTGGGCCTGAGCCACCTCGACAGTCACCCCGAAGATTGGCTCAAATATCGGTGGCACGTGTTTCCACCCTGTTGGAAAACCTCGAGGGGAAGGCCATAGACCCCTGTGTCACCTCGATGTGAAGCCTGACCCTGAAGCTACAGCTCAGGAGGAAAGTAGTGGTGCACGTCTCCACTCAAGATGAGACCTGACTCCACTGGGGAGCCTCCAGAGGTACCCCACGTTCCACGTCTGCAGTGGAGAGGAATCCTCAGGTGCCAGATGAAGACTTAGGAGCCGGAACCGACTGCCAAGGAATCCCTTGAGGCCCCTGGCAACTCGCTTGGAGACTGGCTTTTCCGGAGGTCTCAGTGGCGGTTCCCTGGGGTCCATGTCGCAACTCGATAGGAAACTGCCGCAATTCGAGAAACACCAGGAGGATCTCCCCTTCCGGCGTGATGAGGCCCTTGTACTCTGCGACACCTCACGGGAAGTCACCCCATCCCATACGAACCACGACGGGTTCCTTCACACTCTTGCAGTGACTCAAGAATAGCCCGACATACACGTCTCCACTCAAGAGGAACATCGAGGGTCCCCCCACAACTCAAGAGGAACCCCGTGTTCCCTGCTCCACAAGAATTCAGACTTCCTTCCCCTGCTTCATCAGGTATGGATTGCCGACCGTCCCGTCGCATCTGAAGAGGAGGTGCTCTCCACAGGAGTGTCCATAGGAATTCCCAGGGTCACGCCACCTGTTCCGTGAGCCCCCCAGATGTCTCTGTCCATCCATCGAACCGGGTGGCCCTGCGCTGCCTCGAATGTCACCCCGCGCATTGGCTCCCACCACGTTGGCACGAGTTTCAACCCTGAGGAAAGCCTTGAGGGGAAGACCCAGATCCCTGTGTCACCTCGACAGGAAGACTTACTCTGCAGCTACAGCTCGGGAGGAAATCGGAGGTGCACGTCTCCATTGGAGACGAGACCTGACTCCATTGGGGAGCCTCCAGAGAAACCCCACGGTCCAAGTAAGCCATGGAGGTAATCCTCAGTCTCCAGACTAGGACTTAAGAGCAGGCCCCGAATGCCAAGTAATTCCCAGAGGCCCCTGGAACAGAGTCTGGCCCCTCGCGTTGAGTCTGGCCTTTTAAAGAGGGCACAGGGGCAGGTCCCTGGGGTCCCCGTGGTAAGTCGAGNGGAGAGGAAATCTCAGGTTCCAGACGAGGACTTAGCAGCCAGCCACACCTGCGCTAGAATCCCGAGATGCTCCTCACAACTTGCATGAAGACTGGCCTTTCCTGAGTCCACAGGGGCGGGTACCTGAGGTCCCAGTCATAACTAGAGAGAAACCTGCTGAAACTCGAGAAAAACCAGGAGGATCTCCCCTCCAGGCGAAATGAGGCCCTTGTCCTCTGCGGCACTCCACGGGATATCACCCAATCCCTCATGAACCTCGACGGGTTCCTTCACACCCTTGCAGTGACTCCAGAGTATCCCGACATTCATGTCTCCACTTGAGACGAACACCGAGGTTCCCACCACAACTCAAGAGAAGCCCTGTGTCCCCCTTCTCCGTTTGAGAACAAGGTTCCAATCACTGATTCGTCAGGGAAGGATTCCCGCCAGTCCTGTGGCATCTCAAGAGGAGGCGCTCTCCACAGGACTGTCCAGAGAAACACTGGGGGTCCCGCCACCTGTTCCATGAGCACCCCAGACGTCACTGTCCACTCCATCTGAACATGGTGGCCCCGAACCGCCTCGATAGTCACCCCAAAGACTGGCTCACACCTCGGTGGCACATGTTTCAACCCTGTGGGAAAGCCTCGATGTGCAGTGCATAGACCCCTGTGTCACTTCGACCGGAAGCCTGACTCTGCAGCTACAGCTCGGGAGGAAATCGGAGGTGCACGTCTCCACTCAAGAAGAGATCTTACTCTCCTCGGGAGCCACCAGAGGAACTCCACGGTCCACGTCTGCAGTGGAGAGGAATCCTCAGGTGCCAGATGAGGACGTAGGAGCCCAAACAGTCTGCCAAGGAATCTCCAGCAGCCCCTGACAACTCGCTTGGAGACTGGCCTTGCCAGAGGCCTCGGGGGCAGGTCCCTGGGGTCCACATCGTAACTCGAAAGGAACCTGCTGCAACTCAAGAAACATCATGAGGATCTCCCGGCCAGGCCCAATGAGGTCCTTGTCCTCTGCGGCACCTGACCGGAAGTCACCCCATTCCTCCTGAACCTCGACGGGTTCCTTCACACCCTTGCAGTGACTCCAGAATATCCCGACATTCACGTCTCCACTTGAGAGGAACACCGAGGTTCCCACTACAACTCAAGAAGAGCCCCGTGTCCCCCTGCTCTGTTCGAGACCAGGATTCCTTTCACTGATTCGACAGGGAAGGATTCCCGCCAGTCCTGTGTCATTTCAAGAGGAAGTGCTCTCCACCGGAGTGTCCAGAGGAACTCCGGGGGTCACGCCACCTGTTCCACGAGACCCCCAGAAGTCTCTATCCACTTCAACTGAACCTGGTGGTCCTGAGCTGCCTCAACATTCACCTCGAAGACTGGCTCCTCCATGGTCGAACGTGTTTCAAACCTGTGGGAAAGTCTTGAGGGGAAGCCCATAGACCATGCTGTCACCTCGACGGGAAGCCTGACCCTGCAGCTACAGCTCAGGAGGAAAGCGGAGGTGCACGTCTCCACTCAAGAAGAGACTTGAATCCCCTGGGGAGCTTCCAGAGGAACCCCACGGTCCACGTCTGAAATGGAGAGGAATCCTCAGGTAGGAGACGAGGACTTAGGAGTCGGATCTGAATGCCAAAGTAACCCCAGAGGCCCGTGGCGACTCGCTTGGAACCTGGTCTTTCCAGAGCCCTCAGGGGCGGGTCCATGGGGTCCATGTCTTAACTGGAGAGGAACCTGCCGCAACTCGAAAAAAACCAGGAGGATCCCCCCTCTAGGCGAGATGAGGCCTTTTTCCTCTGCAGCAACTCGCGGGAAGTCACCCCATCCTTCATGAACATAGACGGATTCCTTTACATTCTTGCAGCAACTCAAGAATATCACGACATACAGGTCTCCACGTGAGACGAACATCGAGGGTCCTGCCACAACTCAAGAGGACACCCGTGTCCCCCTGCACAGCTTGAGATCAGGCTTCCTTACCCGGCTTCATCGGGGAATAGTTCCCGACGGTCCCATCCCATTTCAAGAGGAGGTGCCTTCCACAGGAATGTCCAGAGGAACTCCAGGGGTCAAGCCACGTTATCCACAATACCGCCAGATGTCTCTGTCCATTCCAGAGGAACCCGGTGGCCCTGCACCGCCTTGACTTTCACCCCGAAGACTGGCTCCCACCATGGTGGCACGTGTTTCAAACCTGGGGAAAGCCTCGAAGGGAAGCCCCAGACACCTGTGTCACCTCGACGGAAAGCCTGACACTGCGGCTACTGCTCAGAAGTATAGCCGACGTGCACGTCTCCCATGGACACCAGACCTGACTCCATTGGGGAGCCTCCAGAGAAACTCCACGGTTCAAGTAAGCAGTGGAAGGTATCCTGAGGCTCCAGACGAGGACTTAGGAGCAGGCCCCGACTGCCAAGAAATCCTCAGAAGCCCCTGGCAACTCACGTGGAGCCTGGCCTTTCCAGAGGGCACGGGGGGGGGGGGAATACCTGTAGTCCCCGACATAAGTCGAGAGAAACCTGCCACAACTCGAGAAAAACCAGGAGGATCTCCCCTCCAAGCGAGATGAGGCCATTGTCCTCTGCAGCACCTCACGGGAAGTCACCCCAGCCATCATGAACCTCGACGGGTTCTTTCACACATTTGCAGTGACTCCAGAATAACCCGACTTTCAGGTCTCCACTCGAGAGGAACACCGAGGTTCCCACCACAACTCAAGAGGAGCCCCGTGTCCCTCTGCTCTGTTCGAAACCAAGGTTCCTTGCACTGAATTGTAAGGGAAGGATTTCTGCCAGTCCTGTGGCATATCCAGAGGAGGCGCACTCCACTGGAGTGTCCAGAGGAAATCCGGGGGTCACGCCACCTGTTCCACGAGAACCCCAGATGTCTCTGTCCACTCCATCAGAACCTGGTTGCCATAAACCGCCTCGAAAGTCACCCTGAAGATTGGCTCCCACCACGTTGGCACGTGTTTCAAGCCTGTGGGAAAGCCTCGAGGGGCAGCCCATAGACCCCTTGTCACCGCGACGGGCAGCCTGACCCTGCAGCTACAGCTTGGGAGGAAAGTG
>SJYV01028718.1:0-20778 GCA_006410875.1 Neotragus pygmaeus | reverse complement strand
GGGGGGGGGGGGGGTGGGTGGGGGACAAGTATCAGAAACTTGACTGCAGCCCACCTCTCTCCCAGGTCTGGTCATGGTGAACGTGCTCCAGATGGACGATTCTCCAAATAAGTAAATGATTTTATGAGGAGTTCTTAATAACATGAGAAATATTTACACTATGATGTTACGTGGGCAAAACAAACAAACAAACAAACAAAAAAAACCCCACACACTCCACAATGAACTCCATCGGCTACCCAGGTCCTGGGTAGGAGCCTGGAGTGTGTCCAGTGATGCAGTCCCACCAGTCCCAGGGTCTGATGGCTGTGTGGGCAGACCCAGCACGGGGGAGGGATGATCCTGGGAGGGGGAGAGCAGCACAGCCAGCTACAGGGCTGGAGGAAGGGCTGCGGACCTCGTCTTGGCCCAGCTGCATGGACGTCACTTTGTGTCTTCCCGCAGGAGGGCCGGGGACGCAGAAGGCCTCCGGATCCACGCTCTGGGAGCAGACAAGGTGCGGTGTCCTGCCTCGCACCCTGCTTTGCCTAGGCTGCCTCCTGCTTCTCCTGCAGAGGCTCCAGAGAAGGGATGGGGCCCAGTGGGGCCGGCACAGCCCCGGGAAGCAGTGTCACCCTATGCAAGTGGCTCCTGTACTGAATTAACCATGTCTTTTGTTTTTGTTATTTGGGGCTTTGCTGACCCTGGAAGGGCTGCCCCTCCTAGGACAGGTCAATTCCCAGAGATGAGAAAAAAATTCACCAGGGGGAGCACTTTTCAAATGCAAAGCAAACAACCTAGAGCCCACCCCTGCCCCCCACCTCCTGTGCAGCTCTCACTTGGGCCCACTGTCCCCCTGCCCTAGTCAGCAGCCAGATACCAGGCAACCAGGGGCAGCCCCTGTGCCCCAGAGCCCAGAGATGATCCAAACCAGCCAGTCTTGTCCTGCTGACCCTGCCTCGCCCATTCCTTCCCCCAGAAACCGCAGCAAAGGCTCCTGCCCGTGATTTCCCTCTCTCTGCCACCTGACCACCCTGGAGCTTTCCCTGCTGAGCCCCCGAACTTCGAAGAGTATGTTGCGCCCCTTCCTCTTGGGACAATAATGGAGCGATCACCTCACCCTACCTCATGTTTTCCATTAAGCCTTTGTGTTTTAGGACACGTGTCCAGAGGATGCAGCTGCTACCCTGGTGAGGATGCGCCAGAAACAGAGTCCAGCCCTGGGGGATGAGGACAGAGGAGGGGAGGTAAGCAGGAAGGAGGACCTGAGATGCTCTGTGGGGGCAGCTGTTCTTGAGGATGCACTCCAGGGGCCCCAGAACTACAGGAGAGAGTCCTGTGCCACAGGAAGCAGGCAGGGAGCCAGCTCATGGGAGTGGGCTGCACACACAGAAGGCTCTGGGGAGGGAGGGAGGCACTGGGAAGCTGTCTGTGGGGGTATCTCCTTTGCCTTTGTATACACAGCATTCTGGTCCAGAGGTCAGTGGAGAGCATGCTATGCATTGGTGATAGGGGAAGGTTTGGATTAATTTCTGTTTACTGGTCCCAGTCTCTGGAAGAAAGACGATATGAACCAGCAGCAAACAGGTGTGCTCGGTCAGGACCCTCTTCCGGCTGGGACCTTGATGAGAAGCAGGGCCCTCCACACCCAGAAGCACGAATCTGCCCAGGGTCAGCCTCACAGCCCAGCTGTGGCCACAGAGACACTTGCTCCCCAAGTTCACTGGGAAACTATACTTCTTACCCGCCTAGGTTCTCAGCCCCTGCAGAAAAGTCTGTGAGGCAGCAATGTGGAATTAGTGCCCAGCTGCCAAGCAACAGGCACAGGACCCAGAGGATGAGGAGGGGGCAGGGTGATTTCCCACTGGACGCCCAGGGACAGGGATCAGCTAGGCTTCCCCTGGGGAGGTTTGGGCCTCAGTGTCAGCTTTGCACGGGGACCCTGCTACCACCCACCTTGGGCTGGTCATTCACCCCCTCTGGGCTGCAGTCTGCCCGTCCAAGGGGAGGGGCTCCTGGGCCTGCGTCACGTTTCCAGACCCTGACTGCGTGGTCTTCTCTCCCTCCTCTTCCCCTCACCCCATTCTAGCAGGAGTGGACTCTGAGGGTGGCCGTGGAAGAGAGAGGGTTGGGGGGTATAAACCCAATGGCTGTAGTAAACAGGGAGGGAGAGGGGGCCTTTCCCTCACACTGGAACTATGTCCTTGAGGAGAGAGGAGAAACAGAAGAAAGAGGAAGATGGAGAAGATGAAGTATGAGAGAGATCTGGGGCTTCTGAGGACACCTTCATCCTGACTGTACCACTAAGGGAGTCAACAAGAACCCAGGCTAAAATGGTGGCTGGCGCCTGGGGCACAGAGGTCATGAACAGACCCTGTGCTCAGCCTTAGCCTGGAAGCCCCACCCCAAGGCTGTGTGGGTGGACACAGGAGGCTCCTGGCATGACAGGTAGGATGTAGGTTCCCCATCCGCACTTGCTGGGCCCCCACCATGCTGCCCAGCCTGGTCAGAATAGGAGAGAGAAGCGTTGAGTCAGGCATGTGTGTGTGTGAGTTCAGTCGCTCAGCTGTGTCTGGCTCTTTGTGGCCCCGTGGATTATAGCCTACCAGGCTCCTCTGTCCATGGAATTTTCCAGGTAAGAATACTGGAGTGGATTCCTGATTCCTACTCCAGGGATCTTCCAGACCCAGGGACCAAATCTGCCTCTCTGTGTCTCCAGCATTAGCAGGCAAATTCTTTACCATTAGCTTCTTCAGGAAAAGGGAGAGTCAGGTAGAATTAACTTAAAATGTTTACAATCTGGTGAGAAAAGACTCAGGTGTCTCTCTGTACACATCAAACAAGAACTTTCCATCCCCTTCCACCCAGGCCCTGGTAAACTCTATTCTCCCAGCTGTCTCAATGAAGTTAACAACTCTAGGAACTTCATGTAAGTGGAATTATACAGTAATAGCCCTTTGATGATTGACTTATTTCACTCAGCATAATGTCTTCAAGGTTTCCTAGGTGGCGCTACTGGTAAAGAACTTGCCTGACAATGCAGGAGACATAAGAAAAAGCTACAATAGAGTATTGTAAAGTCATATTAAAAATAAATAAATAAATAAATTTCTTCTTATTGCTCTTCCAGGAAAAAAAAAAGAAAAAGAAATGCGGGTTTGATACCTGGGTTGAGAAGATCCCCTGGAGGAGGGCACAGCAACCTACTCCAGTGTTCTGGCCTGGAGAATTCCATGGACAGTGGAGTCTGCAGGCTATGGTCCGCAGAGTCCCACAAAGTTGGACATGACTGAAAAGACTTGGCACGCACATGTCGTCAAGGTTCATCTATGTTAGAGCGTGGGTCAGAGTTTCCTTTCTTCTTAAGGCTGAACCATATTCCATTAAATGTGTGTATCACATTTGGTCTATCCAACCCACTGTTTGGGTTGCTTCCACCTTTTGGCTGTCATGAATGACTCTGCTGTCAGCATGAGTGTACAAACATCTCTTAGAGTCTCTGCTTTCAGTTCTTTGGGATAAACATCTAAGAGTGGAATTGCTGAATCACATGGCTAACATGTTCAACTTTTGAGGAACTGCCAAACCATTTCCCACAGCGATTGCATCATTTTATGTTCCTATCAGCAACGTACAAAGATTTCAATTTCTCTGCATTCTCACCAACACTTGTTATTTTCTTCTTTCTGAAGTAAAAGCCATCCTAATGAATATAAAGCAGTATTTAATTGTCATTTTTATTTGCAATTCAATAATGGCTAGTGAAGTTCAGCATCCTTTCACATGCTTCTTGGACATTTGAATATATTCTTTGGAGGACTGTCTATTCAAGTCCTTTACCATTTTTCAATTGGGTTGTTTATTGGTGAGTTTTAAGAGTTATTTATATATTCTGGCTATTAATCCCTAATCAGATATGTGATCTGCAGATATTCTGTCCCGTTCTCTCAGTTTTTGTTTTACTCTCTCTATGGCATCCATCCTTTGATGCACCAAAGTTTGAAAATTTGATGAACTCTTATTTTTCATTTTGATGCCTTTTCTATCATTTCCAAAAAACGATTGCCAAATCCAATGTCATAAAACTTCTCCTACATGTTTTCATCCTAAGAGTTTTATAGTTTTATTTTTCACACTTAGGCCTTTGACCAAATTTGAGTTAATTTTTGTATATCATGTAAGGTAGGATTCAATTTATTTTTTACACGTGGATATCCAGTTTTCTCAACACCTTTTGTGGAAAAGACTGTCTTTTTCCCTCATTGAATGATCTTGAAACCTTTGTTGAAAAATCAGTTGACCATTTATACAAGGGCTTGTTTTTGAGCCTTTATTGTACTTCATTTACCTGTATGTCTGGCTTCTGCAGTACTGTACTGTTTCGCTTTTGTTGTAGTGATGATTTAGTCACTAAATTGTGTCCTACTCTTGCGACCTCTTGCACCTTAGCCTACAAGGCTCCTCTGTCCGTGGGATTCTTCAGGCAAGAACACTGGAGTGGGTTGCCATTTCCTTCTCCAGGGGATCTTTCTGATCCAGAAATTGAACCGGGGTCTCCGGCTTTGGAGGCAGATTCTTTACCGACTGAGCTACAAGGGAAGCCCTCTTTTGTTGTATTTTGAAATTGAGTAATGTTGGACATCAAATTTGTTCTTCTTTTTCTAGATTGTTTGGCTATGTGGGGCCCCTGAGGTTTCATATATATTTTAGGGTGGATTTTTCTATTTCTGCAAAAAATTTTGAGGTTTTGGTAAAGATTCCATTAAATTTGTTGATTCCTTCAGATAATCTTGTTATCTTCACAATATGTTTTCTAATCCATGGTCAAAGTATGTCTTTTCACTTGTCTGTGTCTCTTCAATTACTTTCAGCCATGTTTCATAGTTTTTTGTGTACTAGTCTGTTGCCTCCTGGGATAATGTTATTCCTAGATAATTTATTCTTTTTGATGTATTATAAATGCAGTTTTTCTCTTAATGTCCCTCTTTGGTCATTCAGTATTAGAATATAGAGAAGCAACTGATTTGTGTATGTTGATTTTTTTTATCCTGCAACTTTGCTGAATGTGCGTCTGTGTAATTTTTAGAGTTTTTTTACATATAAGAACATATGATCTGTGAGTAGAGATAATTTTTCTTCCTTTCCAATGATTATATCTTTTATTTCTTTCTCTTGCTTAACTGTTCTGACTAGAACTTCCATTGCTATGCTGAATGGGAAGTGCCCAAACTGAAATTTCTTGTTTTGTTCCTGCTCTTAGGGAAAAAAGCTTTAAGTTTTTCACCATTGAGTATGATGTTAGTTGTGGATTTTCATATATGCCCTTATCATGTTGGGAAAGTTTCATTCTATTTTTTTTTTAGTGCTTTTATCATGAAAATTTATTGAATTTTGCTTTTTCTGCATTAATTCAGATGATCATGTGTTTTTCCCCCCTCCTTTCTATTAGTGTGATACAGTAATTGGATGATTTTCATATGTGGAGCCATTCTTGCATTTCAAGAATAAGTTCCATGTGGACATGGGGTATAATCCTTTTAATATGCTGCCAAATTTGGTTTCCTGAGGGTTTTTTCCATCAATATTCATAAGGGATATTGGTATTTTTTTCTTGTAGGTTTTTTTTTTTTTTTTTTTGTCTTTGGTATCAAGTTAATCCTGGCTTTATAAAATAAGTTAAGAAGTATTTTCTTTCCAATTATTTGAAAGAGTTTGAGAAGGATTGGTGTTAATTCTTTTTAAATATTTAGCAGAATCCACCAGTGAAGCCATCTGGTCCTGAGTTCTTCTTTGTTGGAGGTCTTTGATTAGTAATTCAATCTCTTTAGTAGTTATAGTTCTATTTAAATTTACTATTTCCTCATGAGTCAGATGTGGTAGACTTTGTGGTTTTAGGAATTTTTCAATTTCATCTAGGTTATCCAATTTGTTGGTGTACAATTGTTTGTACTAGTCTCTTATAATACTCTTTATTTCTGTAAAATTGGAGGTAATTAAATGTCTACTTTCATTTCTGATCTTAGTCATTTAAATCTTCTCTCTTTTTTTCTTAGTTAGTGTAGCTAAAGTTTTCTCAATTTTGTTGATTTTTTTGAAGAACCAACTTTTGGTTTTGCTAATTTTTTCTCGATGGTTTTTCTATTCTTTAATTTATCTGCTCTAATCTTTTTGTTTATTTAATATCTTCCTTCTGCTAGCTTTAGGGTTAGTTTGTTCTTTTACAGTTTCTTAATGTGTAAATTAAATTATGGATTTGATATTTTTCTTCTTCAGTGTAAACATTTAGAACTATACATTTTCTCTTAGCACTGTTTTTGCTGCATCTTATGCTTCGGTATGTTTTTTTCATTATCATTTGTCTGAAAGTGTTTCTAATTTCCTTCATGTTTTCTTCCTTGACCCATTGATTGCTTCAGTGGTGCTTAATTTCCACCTGTCTGTGACATTTCTGGTTTTCCTTCTGTTATAAACTTCTGGTTTCATTCTATTGTGACTAGAAAATAAAATTTCTGTGATTTCAATATTTTTAAATCTATTGAAAATTTTTCTGTGGCCTGGAGAGAGGACAGGATCAGGGGAGTAAAACACCACGAAGCTCTCCTCACATTTTGAAGATAGCTTTTTGTTGATTGGGAATTTACTTGGTTGCTGTAAACCTTTGACTGTTTTCTCGAACTCCCACGAAACTGGCTCATACAGTTTCTGATTCTTTGTGTATGACATTTCTCTGGGGTGAGGCGGTGTGGAGCTTTAAAGGCTGCCGTTCTGCTGACATCCATCCTGCAGTGACAGCTCTGGTTATGTGGTTTTGTCTGATTTTTATTTTGGCCGCACTGGGTCTTCATTGCAGCACAGGAGCTTCGCTTATCGTGGCCCAAGGGCTTCTTATTGTGGAGTGTGGGCTCCAGAGTCCAGAGTGTGGGCTCAGTAGTTCAGGGCTCAGGCTCTCTAGCTGTGATGCCTGGGCTCGCTAGTTGTGGTGGGCGAGTTTAGTTGCCCCACGGCATGTGGCATCTTAGTTCCCCGATCAGATATCAAATCTGTGTCCCCTCATTGGAAGATGGATTCTCAACCACTGGCCACCAGGGAAGTCCCTAGTTATGTGTTAACATTTTATCATTGCAGCTGAAAGCCTCTTCAAATCATTGTGAGATGCAGCAGAGAATAAAGACATAAACCCTTGGACAATCTGCTGCACTTCCTGGGTCCCTTGGCATAGGTATGTCAGTGTGAGTCCTTAACAAGATTCCAAAATGAAGTTTTCATTGGGGAGTTTAAGGAGGGTGATTATATAGAAGCCTGAGAGAGCTTCTGGAGAAAAACTGCTGTGAAGACATGCCTCTACTTTTTCTAGAAAAACACTTACTCAAAGTCATTTAAAGTTCTCTGCAGCTAGTTCACCAATCTGGTAGAATCTTAGAAATTATTATTATTTACCAATTTGTATGTGTGTATGTGCACACATGCTATGGAGAATGCAGTACCCACCTCACTGGCCTCCCATCTGCTCCCCATCCTTTACCTCCTACCCTAAGAAACTAAAAGAACCTGGGCTCAGTATCCCTTCTAAGGACCTCAAAAGTTGGTGAACTCCTTCTAAAACCCTTCACAAACTCATGCGGAGAAGGTCTTCCTATTCTCCCCACCCCCTTGCTCCCATCCCACTCAGAAAAGGGGACCACACCTTTCTCTCTGATCAGCGTGATTTTAGCGCACGGCCTCAACCAAAGGCTGAGTGGTCCTGGGCTCCCTTCCTTCAGGATCTGAGGCTCCTCTTAAAAAGAAAGAAACCAGTGAAGCCACAGAGGTAGCCCATGTAATGTGAAGTGAAGTGAAGTCGCTCAGTCGTGCCCTGGGACAGTAGCCTGCACCACTCTCCTCCACCCATGGGATTTTCTAGGCAAGAGTACTGGAGTTGGTTGCCATTTCCTTCTCCAGGGGATCTTCCCTACCCAGGGATCGAACCCAGGTCTCTTGCATTGTAGACAAACGCTTTACCGTCTGAGCTGCCAGGAACTACTGGCCAGTTTGGGCACTGGGCTGGTTATTCCCACAAGGTTTCTGTCCTCAGAATCTGTGCACAAATGAGTGTGCTTGCAATTGTGAACTTCTCTATGTGTCATGGGAACAGTCAAGAATTTAAGCTGGGAATTTCTGCAGCTTACGACCTATCAAGACATTTAACTTTGACCACAAACTGGCAAATAGAAAGATTAGTTGTGAACTTCCTGTTTGCTCTTTGTCTTGAGCATTATTGGTGGTTGCTTCTTTCCTCAGAAGCACCTCCTTTTTAATTTCATCCTCAAGTAATTATGCAATTTGTAGAAACTGATAAAAAATAATATGATCCAGAGAATTGGGCCAGCTGCGTGGGCATGAGACCAAAGGACCCTAAATTTGATTTAATGCTCTGCTGTTGGTGTCTTGAAATTCTTAATAATTTTTGGACAAGGGCCCCATAATTTCATTTACCATCTTTGCAAAGTATATAGCTGTTCCCTTTACGACATGTGACTTCCAATTTTGATTCAAACTTGTGGTGTGACTTGGGCCAGATTTTATCCTCTTTGGGCCTCTGCTTTCTCATCTGTACACAAGGGCAGTGGCTGCATGTTTATTTCTCGCTAAATTCCCTGATACACATGTGCCTGATACACAAAAGCACTCAAATAATACTTGGGGAATGAATGAACTAAAGTCGAAGAAAACATGTTGCTGAAGATTTGAGAAGGAATGCTGAATTACAGAAATCCACCCCATAAGAGTTATAAAGATGAATATTTCACAGGGGCATTATGAAATCAGGATGACAAAAACAGCATTTATCATCTCTTTCTCTTAGAATTATGCCAGTAATTTACAAAGTAGTGGATAAGGACAAAAGAAAATAGACTTCAGTGGATAAACCTGGGACCAACGCCAGACATTTCACTGGATCTTATGAATTCTGCATCTTTATATAAGCCTTCATGGAAAATGGCCTTGCAAGCTATAAAGTCAGCTTTGGATACTGCATTTCAGGCCAAGGTCTAGTTCAAATGCAATCTGGAAAAAGTACCATTTGGAAAAGCTGTTTGCCTACAGCATTTTATGCCTCAATAATATTTGGTCTCACTCAAGGCACAGGCAGAACTAAAGAAAGGCCAGGCCTGGCAAGTGAGAGGATTTTGCCTAGAGGATCTCTAGGCAGCAGTGTGGGCCTGAAGTGGATAAAAATGAAAGAGCAGCCCTGGCAGAACTGGGAAGCATTTACTCAAAGTCTGGAACGGCCACTGCTGCCTCTAGACTTCTGGGTTATCTTTCCAACCCTGACCCTTTCCCTGACCCCAGGCACATCTTGGAGGCCATGTCCAGGGTGGGCTTTACCTCTGAGCCACAGAGGGCATTGGGCACAGATGAGCTCTTCAGACTCAAGGCCAAGTTTGAAGACAGCTCCCAGACCACAGTGCTCCTGCTTGTGGCTGCCTGCCACATGTTAAGTAACCTGGGAGGTGCTTCATGTGTTTTAGGTTTAACCCTTAAAACTCTTAAAAGTAGCTATTTTGCCCATTTTGAAAGTGAGTGAATAGTAGGAGGATTGGTTCAAGATGGCTGAGTAGAAGCACGTGCTCTCATCTCCTTCTGTGAGAGCACTGAAATCACAACTGTCTGTTGAACAACCATCTGCAGGAGAATACTGGGAGCCACCAAAATTGATACCCCACCTCCAAAGACAAAGGAGAAGCCGCAATGAAACAGTAGCAGGGGCACAATCATGATAAAATCAAACCCCATACCCACTAAGTGGGTGATCTGCAAACTGGAGAACAGTAATACCGAAAAAATTCTCCCACTGTTGTGAAGGTTTGGACCCCACATCAGGCTTCCCAGCCTGGAGGTATGCCAACAGGACTAGGAATCCCTAGGGAATCTGACTTTGAAAGCCAGGAGAATTTGATTAAAGATTTCCACAGAACTGAGGGAAACAGAGACTTCACTTTTGTAGTGTTAGCCACTCAGTCATGATCAACTCTTTGTGACCCCCTGCCTACCAGGTTCCTCTGTCCATGGAATTCTCCAGGTAAGAACACTGGAGTAGGTAGCCATTCTCTTCTCCTGGGGATCTTCCCAAACCAGGAATTTAACCTGGGTCTCTTGCAGGCAGATTCTTTACTGTCTGAGCCATCAGGGAAGCCCTCCACTCTTGTAGGGCAAAAACAAATTCTTGTCTGTACAAGGACCCAAGCGAAAGGAGCAGTGAGCCCACAGGATACTGAACTAGACCTACCTACTAGTGTTGAAGGGTCTCCTCTGGAGGAGTGGGTTGGCAGTGGCTTATCATGGGACATGGGTACTGGTAACAGCAGTACTTGGAGGTGCTCCTTGGCATGAGCCCTCTTGGAGGTCACTATTAACTCTACCATAGAGCCTGTGAACTCCAGGGCTGGGTCACCTCAAGCCAAATAACTAACAGGGAGGAAGTGTAGCCTCACCCGTCAGCAGACAAGCATTAAAGTTTTACTGAGTATAGCCCTGCTAATCAGAGAAAGACCCACCCAGTTTTTTCCTCCCATTGGGAAGCTTACCCAGGCCTCTTAGCCTCATCTACCAGAGGTCAGACAGAAGAAGTAAGAAGAACTTTAATCATGTAGCAATGGAACAAAAACTACGTCATAGAAAATTAATCAGAATGAAAAGGTAGAAGATTATGTTCCAAATGAAGGGACAAGATAAAACTTCAGAAAAACAACTAAATGAAGTGAAGACAGGCAATATTCCAGAAAAAGAATTCAGGATAATGATAGTGAAGATGATCCAGGATCTTGGAAACAGAATGGAGAAGATGAAAGAAATGTGTACCAAAGTCCCAGAAGAACTAAAGAACAAACAGAGATGAACAATACACTAGAAGGAATAGCTGAGGCAGGAAAATGGATAAGTGGGCCTAGATGACAGTGAGAGTGGAGAAGTGACCTGGAAGACAGAATGGTGGAAATCACTTCCCAAACAGAATATAGATTAAAAAAAAAAAATGAAGACAGCCTAAGAGACCTCTGGGACAATGTTAAACATACCAACATTTCCATTATAAGAGTCCCAGAAGGAGAAGAGAGAGAGAAAGGATCCAAGAAAATATTTGAAGAGATAATAGCTGAAAACTTCCCCATCATGGGAAAGGAAAGAGTCAACCAAGTCCTGGAAGTGCAGAGAGTTCCAAGCAGGATAAATCAAAGGAGGAACACACTGAGACAAATAGTAATCAAACTGACAAAAATTAGAGACAAAGATAAAATATTAAAAGCAACAAGGGAAAAATGACAGATACCATACAAAGGAACTCCCACAAGCTTACTAGCTGATTTCTCAACAGCAACTCTGCAAGACAAAAGGGAATGGCATAATGTATTTAAAGTGATGAAAGGGAAGAATGTACAACCAAGAATACCTTACCCAGCAAGACTCTCTTTCAGATTTGATGGAGAAATCAAAAGCTTTCAAGGTAAGCAAAAGTTAAGGGAATTCAGTCCCACTAAACCAGCTTTTCAACAAATACTAAAGGAACTTCTTTAGGCAAGAAACACAAGAGAAGGAAAAGACCTACACAAAATAAACCCAAACCAATTCAGAAAATGGTAATAGGGTCATACATATTCATAATTACCTTAGCTGTAAAAGGATTAAATGCACCAACCAAAAGAGACAGACTGTTGGGCAGATGAGAACATGAGCATGCATGCATCTCCACTTACCACACCACTCTGCTTAAGCCCCCAAATGGCATATAATTATTTTATATTGTTAGGTTAATCATAATTCCATTATGGCTTACAATTGTAATTATCTTTCATTTTTTGTCTGGCTATTGATTGTGAAAACTGATAAACATCTTTTACTATTGTGAATATGTAACTGTTATTCATTTTAATACCATTGTATACATTACTTTGCCAACAAAGGTCCATCTCGCCAAAGCTATGGTTTTTCCAGTGGTCATGTACGGATGTGAGAGTTGGACTGTGAAGAAAGCTGAAGAATTGATGCCTTTGAACTGTGGTGTTGGAGAAGACTCTTGAGAGTCTCTTGGACTGCAAGGAGATCCAACCAGTCCATTCTAAAGGAGATCAGTCCTGGGTGTTCTTTGGAAGGAGTGATGCTAAAGCTGAAACTCCAGTACTTTGGCCACCTGATGCGAAGAGTTGGCTCCTTGGAAAAGACTGTGATGCTGGGAGGGATTGGGGGCAGGAGGAGAAGGGGACGACTGAGGATGAGATGGCTGGATGGCATCACTGACTTGATGGACATGAGTTTGAGTGAACTGCAGGAGTTGGTGATGGACAGGGAGGGCTGGCGTGCTGTGATTCATGGGGTTGCAAAGAGTCGGACATGACTGAGTGACTGAACTGAACTGAACTGATTATGATTGATCAAGAGAAAATAATAGTATTCTATATCACTAAAACTTCCATTTAATAGAAGAACCTGTAATCATTTTTAAAATCCAGATGCACATTAGAATTATCTTGAAATTTTTTGAAAAATACAAATGTCCAAATATTGCCTTTTCCTCCAGAGGTCCAGATATGATTCTAATGAGTGGCCATGCTTAGAAACAACTGGGCTACATGACGATCTTTTACTTTATCCAGTTTGTTTTTCCATCTCATACTCAGGGCTACCATGTCATTTACTTTATGATACCCAATTTCACCATGTCTCTTTTTGTTGCTCTTTCTCAAGGCTTTACTGAGTGCAGCAGAAAAGCTTTTGCACACACACACATATATAGTATGAATAATATTAATAAAACATATATATTTGAGAAAACGTGAATTTTTGCTTAGCTAAAACATTTATGACATTTTGGTTTCACTTGTTTGACTAAGTATAAATAGAATGCTATATTTTTAATTTATATTCATTCAAAACTTTGATACACTTCCATCTATTCTGGCATCTAGTATTACTGCTAAAAGTCTAGGAAACATTATTTTAGTGATTTTTTAAGAAAAATTTCTTATGAGGCTTGAAACTTCTAATACAATTCTAAGAATATGAAGAAATACTATGTCATAAAAAAACAGGAAATTAACATGTGATACAGTATTATTGGAGAAGGAAATGGCAGCCACCTCCAGTACTCTTGCTTGGAAAATCCCATTGACAGAGGAGCCTGGCAGGCTACAGTCCACTGGGTCACAAAGAGTCAGACATGACTAAGTGACTTCATTTCACTTCACTTCACAGTATTATTAACTGAGATTTTATTCAAATTTCACAAAATTTTATGCTAGTGTCTATTATTTGTTTTCATACCTTATTTAAGATTCCACATTATATTTAGATGCATTCAGCAGTTTCAGCTGCATGCAACAATTTCTGATGAATTCTCTTTTCATTTTTACTCTGTAACAAATATTTTCTAAATTTCCTTATTATGGCTTCTTAGAAACATCCATCATTTAAAAGTGAACATTTAATTTCCAAATACACGGATTTTTAAAGTAACTTTGATATTAATTTCTCATTTAAATACTTTCTTCTCTGCAATCACCCTCTCTGTTTTTTTCAGTTTTTAACTTTATTGAGGCTTTTAGTGGCTAAGTCAAAGATCTCTCTTGGTAAAAGTCACATTGCACTTGAAAATACATGTGTTATTTTCATATATCTTTTGATATTGATTTCTAACATAATCCCATAATGATGAGAATAGATTCTGCATGATTTCAATACCTTTAGACCATAAAATTTTTGCACCTTGTTTTATGTCCCCAGATATGTTCCAGTGACTCTTGGTGTATAGTATATGAGAATTTAATTATAATTTGTATCCCGCAGTTATGTGAAAATTATATAAATCTTAATTATGTTGAATTGGTTCATAGTGCTTTTCAGGTCTACTATATCTTTCTACTTTTTTGTCTATTCATTCTATTAATTTTTGAGAGTTTTATATTAGGAAAATCCAACTAAAATCTTAATTTACATACTTTAAAAATTGTAGTATATAGTAGAACTATATGTAATTTTGATCTGTATTTTCCAAGTTTACGATAAAGGTGTTATCATGCTTTCATAATTTAAAAAATAAAAAATAAGAAAAAAAGTGAATGCATTTTTTGAGTGAGTTCATATATTCCTCGATGCTACAATCATGATTTCTACCTGAATCCTCTGAGCTCTGAAGCTCATGCTTATGCTCTTTCTTTTGTTTATCTGCTTCTTGCCTGTTGATTTTGGGCTGGACCACAACTTGAGTAGTGGTTGGCCATGAGCAAGCCTACCCAAGTTGACCACTGTTCTTCAGGCTCAGTCCCAAAATGGGCCATGCAGGATAGACTGGAGCCCGAGTCACCTGCTGTGGGGTTGTCACGCGCATCCCTGCAGCACTAGCTGACTAGTGCTTGCCTAACTTCCTCCCTGGAATATATGTTTATTAATCCAATCAACAGTTATCAAGTCCTCACTGTTGCAGGCCTTGGGTTTGGTTCTGGAGATTCAGCAGTTAATGAGGCAGACCCCACAGTTTTGTCAATGTTGTTGGTTGTCTCGTCTTTCCCTCTCCAGCTTTTAAGTATAAACATGAAGGCCACACACGTTTCCCTCTTCTGTCTCTTGGTTCAGTCTCTGGACTCTGCAGCCGAACAAATGTCGACTTTCGACTTCACTTTGCACCCGGCCTTCTCTGACGCCCTCAGGCTGCACATTTCCTAGACTAAACATCTCCCCACCTCTGAGCCTCTTCCTTCTGGGCCCCATTCCCCACTGCCTGGCACCTTAGGCCTGCCTCCGAAGGGGTCACTGGGATGGCTAGTTCCAGACCAGGGTGGGAGGTTGCCCATCACCCCCTTTAGAGCATACCTGTGTGGGGACCGTCCACCACCCCCGGCACAGCCAGGCCTACGCCCTCTCAGAGCTTCCTGAGGTCTGGCTTCTATGGGCCACTCAGGCCTCTTTCCTCTGACTGGGCCCCGACACCCTTCCCCGGAGAGAAACAGGAACATGGGCATGAACATGCAGAAGCCGTTGCTGTGACCACAAGGGTGCTGGTGCCCCAGCCTGGTCTGTGGCTCCTACGAGCTGCCCTCCTCCACCCTTCTTTCTCCAGGGTATCCTCCCTGCATCCCAAACTGTCCTGTGCAACAGAGACAGAAAACTAGAGCAACTGGAGAAAGCAGAAGGGAATGGGCTGTGTTCCCCCCTTGGGGTCAGAGTTCATAGCAGTGCCTGGTGCTGGTTTGTTACTTTCCTTTTTCAAGTCTGGATGTCCTGCAGTCCTCATCCTTTTCTGGAACCCCACCCTCTTCATTTTACTTCTTTCCCAAAGGGCCCATTTAAATCTTGGCTTTGCCATGAGTGATGTTTGGATCTGAACAGCTCTAAGATAAAATGAAATGGTTCAAGTTAACATTCTTTTGTTTCAAGATTTCATGCTTATTTTTTTCCTGTTGAGACCCAGGCCAAAGTCCACATTTCTGACAGATAGAACATCTGAACCTCAGGCAGTGAGCTAACGCGCCTTGTTTGCCTTGGCTCAGTTGCCTTGGGGTGGGCCATTGATGACAGCAATAGGGTTGGCCTGGTTGAGAGCCCCTCCATCCCAGGACCACAGTACCTCATGGCTGGACCCCTGAGAGCTCTTCCTTGGACCTCTGTGGCCTTTGACCTTAGCCTGTGGTCTCTACTCAGCAAAGACATTGGTGGCAGCTGGTTAGGGATATTCTGAGCCAAAGAAGAGGCAGATCAGGGGGTGGATGAGTCTAAGTCTCTCTGAGTAGAGGTCTCCCTGAGCCCAGAGTCTGGCTCCAGGATCTATCTATGCAGCATTTCTCATCTGCCATGTACAGCTCTCAGGTATGGCCACACACACACAAAGGCATCCCTGACCCATGACCCTGAACGGTGAGAGCTGCCCCGTCCCCATGTGTCAGATTCTCCCTTCCCATCCCCGCTGAGTCTTCCTTCACATCTCCACCCCTATCTAGAGCTCTCTCTGATGGGGCTTTGAAGTCCCCAAATATCCCCCACCAGGTCCCTCCCTAACATTTTGCATCAAATCCTCCCCATCTAAACATCCCCAATCAGCAGTGGCCCAATCTTCTCTCCAGCCCATCTTCTCAGGGAACCAGTCTCCACAAACTTGGCCTCAAAGGGGCTGGGGGCTTAGGGAACCAGGACCCCTGTCCGCTGAGCCTCTGGGGGTACAGGGGTCCAACTGTGAGCAGCTCCTGGTACTGCAGGCAGGAGGGATAGTGGTGTCTGGGCTGGGGATATAACACCATTGGACTATGTTTTAGATTTTGTGGGCAGTTGTGAACCTTGACTGCTACTAATGATGCCTCTTCTGTGAGGATGTGCTGCGGAAAGCTCCTGACCCACCCCAAGCCTGGGCTGCACTGGAGGCCACACTGGAGCTGTGGATCCGGGTCAGGCGAAGCTCAAGCCCCACCGTGGCTGGCTGCACAGCGTTGTGGGGGTTGCACAGCTGATCCTCAGTCTCCACTTGTATGACGTGAACATGGCCAAACTGTCGAATCGCTGTGAGGAAGGAAGAAGCAACGGTGAAATTCACCGCTAGAGCCTCTTGTACAGCTTTCTGTAAATCCTAACCATCCCTTCAAAAACTTGTTTCTAAGCAAGAGATCACTTGCCTGTTTGCAAAGTGATTCAGAGCTTTCTGGAAGAAGATGACACTGAAAGAGAGACCTTGGAATATGAGTGCAGGCCTCTGAATTCTGTCACAGAGCTCAGGGTGAGCATGTCACCCTCACCTGCTCTGGGCTGTGCTTGGCTGGTGGTGACAGTGAGTGACTGAGCTGGAGCCCTGGGTTCCCGAGCACTGACCACATGGAGATACTCGGGGAGATGACTGGGACGGGCAGCTCCGTGCCTTCTTTCCAACCCTGTGGATGACTCCGTCTTCATCACTTAGGCTTAAAAGAAAGTTCTGTGCTTAGAAAAGTGAAAATCCTCAGGATGAGGAGAGAATGAGGGCAGGTCTGTGGTCCACCTGAGTCATCCTCATATAAAGGCCGACTCAGCTGTGAACTTTTCTAAGGAACCAGCTCATAACCCAGGAGCCTGAAAAGCACTGATTGAAGAAGGGTGTGCTGACTTGCTGAAAAGCTCCCTAGTGTGAATTCTTTCTTGCGTGGATTATCTCCCTAGCGTGGATTCTTTCTAAAATGAGCTCATATTGAGTGGCCGGTCTGGATGCCTCCACCAGCCCAAAAAGCCAGCTGAGACTGAGTGAAGGCTGCTGGGCTTCAGAAAGTACATCATGGATACAGATGCTGAACTCAGCTGTCGTTGATGGAGGGCCCAGTGCGGCCAGCAGAGCCCGGCTCCCCGCAGGGGGGCCCGCCAGCCGTGGGTCGGCACAGGCTCCTCACTGGCGCGGCCAGATGGCCTGGGGCAGCTGCTCATGCTTTTCTGAGTACTTTCCAGGTTCCTTTTACTTCCTCCCCTGCTCTCTCCCCTCATGAGATGCAGTGCTGGGTGGGGTCAGCGCCAGGTGGAGAGGATACATGGAGTCAGTGAGGAGAGGCTGCTGTGTCAGCTTCTTTGAAGCAGCCAGCTTTGTGACTTGTGACTGGTGGCCCCAGTCACTGCCTTGCTGTTGAGCCCAGCACAGGGACCCCGAGGCCTGCCCGGGGCGGCAGCCACAGCCCACGTGCAGCTACTGAGCACTTCATCTTTTTATTTTGGTTTTCTTTTTAACTGACATATAGTTGAATTTTCCAAGATACAACAAAGTGATTCGTGGTACATATCTGTAAATATCTATTCTTTTTCCAATTCCTTATTAAAAGATATTGAATATAATTCCCTGTGTGTGTGTGTGTGTGTATGTGTGTGTGTGTGTATGTGTGTGTGTGTGTGTGTGTGTGTGTGTGTGTGTTCAGTAGCTCAGTTGTGTCTGACTATTTGTGGCCCTATGGGCTATAGGCTGCCAGGCTCCTCTTTCCATGGGATTTTCTGGGCAAGAATACTAGAGTGAGTTGCTATTTCACCCTCTAGGTGATCTTTCTGACTTAGAGATGTAACCCATGTCTCTGGCATCTCCTGCATTGCAGGCAGTTTCTTTACTGCTGAGCCACTTGGGAAGCCTACAGTTCCCTGTGCTATATAGTAATTTCTTGCTGTTTATCTTTTTTATGTATAGTAGTTTGTACATGTTAATCCCTTAATTCCTGATTTATCCCTTCCCCTACAACCTTTGCCCTTTGCTACCATTTGTCCTCTAAGTTTGTGAGCCCGTTTGTAAAGTTCATCTGTGTCATAATTTAGATTCCATGTATAAGTGATAACATATAATATTTGTCTTTGTCTGACTTAATTCACTTAGTATGACAATCTTTAGGTCCATCCATATTGCTACAAATGGCATTATTTCATTCTTTTTTAGCTGAGTAGTATTCCATTGTAGTAGTATTCCATTGTAGTAGTGTTCCATTGGAGAAAGAAATGGCAACCCACTCCAGTGTTCTTGCCTGGAGAATCCCAGGGACGGGGGGGCCTGGTGGGCTGCTGTCTATGGGGTCGCACAGAGTCAGACACGACTGAAGGGACTTAGCAGTAGCAATATTCCATTGTATGTATAAAATACCTTCTGTATCCATTCATCTATAATGGACGTTTAGGTTGCTTCCATGTCTCGGCTATTGTAAAGTATACTGAGTGCCTTTAAAAAGTTTTTAAAAATTTATTTATTTGTGGCTGCACTGGGTCTTCACTGTAAGGCAAACAATTAAATAACACTGTAATCCAAGTTTATGCCCCACCACTAATGCTGAAGAAGCTGAAGTGGCATGGTTCTGTGAAGACCTACCAGACCTTCTAGAACTAACATCAACAAAAAAGAAAGAAAGAAATATATTTTTCATTATAGGGGACTGGAATGCAAAAGTAGGAAATCAGGAGATACCTGGAGCAGCAGACAAATTTTGTCTTGGAGTACAAAATGAAGCAGGGCAAAGGCTAATACAGTTTTGCCAAGAGAACACTCTGGTCATAGCATGCACCCTCTTCCAACAACACAAGAGACGATTCTACACATGGACATTACTAGATGGTCAATACTGAAATCTGATTATGTTCTTTGCAGCCAAAGATGGAGATGCTCTATACAGTCAGCAAAAACAAGACTTGGAGCCAACTGTGGCAAAGATCATGAACTCCTTATTGCCAAATTTAGACTTAAATTGAAGAAAGTGGGGAAAACCACTAGATCATTCAGGTATGACCTAAATCAAATCCTTTATGATTATACAGTGGAAATGATAAATAGATTCAAGGGATTAGATTTGATAGATAGAATGCCTGGAGAAATATGAATGAAGGTTCATGACATTGTACAGGAGTTGGTGATCAAAACCATCCTCAAGAAAAAGAAATGCAAAAAGGCAAAATGGTTGTCTGAGGAGGCCTTACAAATAGCTGAGAAAAGAAGGATAGTGAAAGGCAAAGGAGAAAAAGAAAGATATAGCCATATGAATGCAGAGTTCCAAAGAATGGCAAGGAATGATAAGAAAGACTTCCTCAGTGATCAATGCAAGGAAATAGACAAAAACAATAGAATGAGAAAGACAAGAGCTCTCTTCAAGAAAATTAGAGATACCAAGGGAAGATTTCATGCAAAGATGTGCATAATAAAGGACAGAAATGGTATGGACCTAACAGAAGCAGAAGATATTAAGAGGGGGCAAGAATACATAGAAGAACTATACAAAAAAGATCTTCATTACCCAGATAATCACAGTGGTGTGATCACTCACCTAGAGCCAGACATTCTGGAGTGCGAAGTCAAGTAGGCTTTGGGAAGCATCACTACAAACAAAGCTAGTGGAAGTGATGAAATTCGAGCTGATCTATTTCAAATCCTAAAAGATGAGGCTGTGAAAGTGCTGCATTCAATGTCAGCAAAATTGGAAATCTCAACAGTGGCCACAGGACTGGAAAAAGGCAGTTTTTATTCCAATCCCAAAGAAAGGCAATGCCAAATAATGTTCAAACTACCACACAATTGCACTTATTTCACATGCTAGCAAAGTAATGTTCAACATTCTCCAAGCTAGACTTCAACAGGACATGAACTGAGAACTTCCAGATGTCCTAGCTGGATTTAGAAAAGGCAGAGGAAAGAGAGATCAAATTGCCAACATCTGTCGATTCATAGAAAAAGCAAGCGAATTCCAGAAAAATATCTGCTTCATTGACTATGCCAAAACCTTTGTCTGCTTGAATCACAAGAAACTGTGGGAAATTCTTAAAGAGATGGGAATACCAGATGACCTTACCTGCATCCTAAGAAATCTGTGTGCAGATCAAGAAGCACAGTTATAACTGGACATGGATAAACATACTGGTTCCAAACTGGGAAAGGAGTACATCAAGGCTGGATATTGTCACCTTGTTTATTTAAATTATATGCAGAATACATCATGTGAAATGCTGGAATGGATGAAGTGCAAGCTGGAATCAAGATTGCCAGGAGAAATATCAATAACCTCAGGTATGTAGATGACACCACCCTAATGGCAGAAAGCAAAGAGGAACTGAGGAGCTTCTTGATGAAAGTGAAAGAGGAGAGTGAAAAAGTTGGCTTAAAACTCAACTTTCAAAAAACTAATATCATGGCATCCAGTCCCATTACTTCATGGCAAATAGATAGGGAAACAATGGAAACGGTGACATACTTTATTTTCTTGGGCTCCAAAATCACTGCAGATTGTGACTGCAGCCATAAAATGAAAAGATGCTTGCTCCTTGGAAGGAAAGTTATGACCAACCTAGACAGCATATTAAAAAGCAGAGACATTG
>SJYV01028716.1:128911-158222 GCA_006410875.1 Neotragus pygmaeus | reverse complement strand
TTATTACTGTTACCTAAGAACACTATAAAAAGAGCAGCAATTCCTTAACTCTAAGCATGTATCCAAGGAGTGTTGTGTTATTTCCATATTCAGCAACTAGTGATATCTGATCATTATTCCATTATAAACAACAATCAGTTCTTAGCTTAAATTAGTCTTAGCATCTTGATTGTGAAAGTGAAATTTGCTCAGTAATGTCTGACTCTTTGTGACCTTATGACTGCTCAAAATATGACCAGTTCTTTTCTGTTGTAGAATGTAAGATGTAGAAATTTCAATTGCATAAAATATTTTATTAATGATAAAAGCAGAGGTTCAAGCAGATAGTCATGTTTGGAATTGATGTCAGATGTGTAAAGAGAATTACTAAAATATATAATCGAATGTCCCTTTGGGAGAATGCTTAGCTGTCAATCATTCGTGATTCTTACCTTGATACTTACTTTGTGTCATAACTAATTTTGTTTGGGAAATTTCTTTCTTGTAAGGAAAAAACCTTTTGATGCTGATAAAAGGCTTAAGTGAAAGGAGGAAAATATTTGTGAATCAATGAGTCTATTCCTTTACACTTTTAGCTGTCAGGATTAGTCTTGTTTACCTAAACTTTTAGCAAATCGGATTGTACTTATTGAGATTCTTTCCTTGGTGTTAAGGTGGAAACTTAAAACATCAAGATGTACTTATAAAATACAAATACAATTTGTAAAGAAATGCTACCAAGCAAAAATTTAAACTGTACAAAGTTCATGAAAATTCTAAATATTGTTAAGACATTGTATCTTAACATCGCATAGTCTGAAACTTGATACATGTATTTTAAATCTGGCTGTACTAAAGAGTAAAAATTTCCTAAAGGGAGCTGTATTGGAAAAAAAATTTGATTTTAATTTTACTAAGAAAAGAATAAAATAAGAACAGCAAACTAAATGGAATTAGTTATACTTAAATTATTTCTACAATGTAGAACTTAGAGCAGTTACTAATAAAACAAAATGTAATGATGCTCTGAAATTTTCTTTTACATATTGCTTCAACCTATTTTCCAATAGCAAATTTAAAATACTGTCAAATAATTATTAAGCAAGTAATGACTAGTGTAGTTACAATGACAAATTGCCTAAATAGGATAATATGCTACGATTTTAAGAAATATGGCATAAAGCAGCCAAGAGCAAGTGAACTGGCTCCTTTCACAGGAGTGCAATATGCACTCCTGCAATATGAAACAATGATGTTCATTTTCTTTTTGCTTTCTTTAGACCAAGAAGAGACCCTCTTGAATTTAGCAGAATAGGTTCTCATATAAATGCTAANATATGGCATAAAGCAGCCAAGAGCAAGTGAACTGGCTCCTTTCACAGGAGTGCAATATGCACTCCTGCAATATGAAACAATGATGTTCATTTTCTTTTTGCTTTCTTTAGACCAAGAAGAGACCCTCTTGAATTTAGCAGAATAGGTTCTCATATAAATGCTAAACTTATAGATGAAAATTTCCCTAAATAGTTGGAACCATGTCTTATTTTTCTTTGTATTTAATGTTTCAGATAGTTCCTGACATTCAATAAATTCATGTGGAATAATTGAAATAAAAGGTTTAGTACTATACTAAACCTTATTTTAAAAAGAGAATTATGGAATAATGGAAAATTACTATTAGAAAATTTCTTATCTTTGAAAAGTATATAAATCTTGCATTCTGCTGATTTTGACTCAGCTGGCACAGCAAGGCGAAAGTGAATCAATGTAAGAAGCAGCTAAATAGTACATCATCCTATCCCTGAATATGTGTTTTCCTTGCTTACGCGTCTGTGGACTTTTGAGATGGTGATGGGTCTGTGTTTCTGCATACCTTAACATTTGTGTTCACCATTCCCTTTTCTACTTCTGTTAGATATGTAACCCTGACTTACTCATTAGACCAGTAATTACCACGGAAATTTACTACATCTCTTTGTTAGGAACGGCCTTCGCTGGTGGCTCAGAGGTTAAAGCATCTGCCTGCAATGCAGGAGACCTGGGTTCGATCCCTGGGTCAGGAAGATCCCCTGCAGAAAGAAATGGCAACCTACTCCAGTATTCTTGCCTGGAGAATCCCATGGATGGAGGAGCCTGGTGAGGTACAGTCCACGGGGTTGCAAAGAGTCGGACATGACTGAGCGACTTCACTTTCACTTTGTTAGGAAGAGTTTAGGGGGAAGACAAAGTGTATCAAATGTCTGCATTTCTTGTAATTCATGTCAACTTTTCCTCTAAAATATATTTTTAAAGTGAATCTGGTACAAGATAGGAACAGATAGAAAATTCAGATATATTTAAAGTGGAGGCACAGTTGGCTTCCAGAGTCTTCAAGAAAAGTAACATATCTATGACTTGAAGGGCAGCTATGAGTATAGTAGAAGAGTTTTACACTTTCTTCCAGGTTCAATCATTCATGCATTTAGTTGTGTTTCTATGTTTACAGAATTTTTATCAAGAGATGTGTCTAAAATGATCGGTCATAGAATTAAACAGGCAAGTGTTAAAACCTAAAAGTTTTCAAGATTGTCCTTAGAGTAATACTTGATTAACTAGATCATTAAAATCCTACCACATAATAATTAAATGTTAATTAAAAACAGTCAATGACTTTTTAATTGAATTATCAGTGATTAAAAAAAACAATTTTGAAGAGTATGAGTACTTTAATTTCTGTTGGGAATGTAAATTGTTATAATCTTTGTATTTATCTGTGTTTGAGGCTGACTGTGTATAAATAACTGTGCAAATATTCATGCTCTTCAAAATAGAAATCCTACCTTTAGAAAATTTTCAATGAAATTAGAGGCTGCTGTGCTATTATAAAACTATTAAAAATAAAGTGTGAAGCATGTTTAAAGGCAGGGGAAAAATGCTCACTATATGACTTTAAGTATAAAAATACAGTATGATTAAATTCTAGTTAAAATATTACTAAATTTTATTCAAAACATATAAGAAAATACTAATTTTTGGGAGTGATAATATTACAGGAATTTCAAGTCCATCTATGTTGTTGAAAATGACATTTCATTCTTTTTAATGACTGAGTAGTATTCCATTGTGTGTATATTACCATACCTTCTTTATTTATTCATCTTTTGATGGATAGTTAGATTTCTTCATATTTTGGAAATTGTAAATAATACTGCTTTGTTATCTTTTTTTAACATGGAGTGTATGTGTCTTTTCAAATTATTAATACTGTTTTTGATTTTACAGATAAATAACCAGTAGTAGAATTGATAGATAGAGTTGGTAGTTCTATTTATAGTGTTTTGAAAAACCTCCATACTGTTTTTTACAGTAGTTTCACCAATTTACATTTCTACCAGCAGTGTATGACGATTCCCTTTTCTCCACATCCTCTCCAACTTTTATTATTTGTAGACTTTTTGATGATTGCCATTCTGACAAGAGTGAGCTAATATCTCATTGTGGTTTTATTTTGCATTTCTCTGATGATTAATGATGTTCAGCATTTTTTCATGTGCTGATTAGCCCTCTATGTATTCTTTGGGAAAATGTCAAGGGAGGACTTCTGCCCATTTTTAAAATTGGGTTGTTTGTTTTTTTTGTTGTTGAGTTGTTTATATATTTTGGATATTAATTCCTTATTTGTTGCATCAATTGAAATTATTTTCTTCCATTCCATAAGTTGTCTGTTTTGTCAATGGTTTACTCTGCTGTACAAAAGCTTTTAAGTTTAATTAGGTCCCATTTGTTTATTTTTGCTTTTATTTCTTTTGCCTTGGAAGACATCTAAAAAATACTGCTGTGATTTATATCAGGAGTGTTCTGCCTATGTTTTCTTCTAGGAGTTTCTTGGTTTCTAGTCTTGCATTTAGATCTTTAATCTATCTTGAGTTTATTTTTGTATATGATATTATATAAAGCTCTAATTTTATTCTTTTATGTGGAACTGTTTATTTTTATCAGCACAGTTTATTGAAGATACTGTCTTTTCTCCATTGTATATTCTTGCCTCTTTGTCATAGATTAATTGACCATAAGTGTGAGGGTTTGTGTCTGGTCTCTCTATTCTGTTCCATTTATCTATGTCTGTTTTTATGGCAGCATTATACTATTTTGATTATTGTAGCTTTGTAGTATAGCCTGAAGTTCCAGTAATCAAAACCAACCTATTTCTGAGGAAGAATACTTAAGAAATACAAAAGATAGAAGACAAAAACAAAATGCAAGGGAAACTGAAACTTCTGGCACCGATAGCTATATGAAAAATTAAACAAGGCCCAATTATTATCCAGATTAGTGTAAATCTTTAATTTAGAAGCCTATTTACCTCACTTCAGGCCCAATAAGATGCCTGGCATTCAACAAAAAATCACAGGGCACCCTAAAAGGCCAGAGAGAATGAATTAGAAGACCTAAAACAATCATCAGAAATCAGACTCAGACATAACACAGATGTTGGAAGTAATAGACAGGAAATTAAAATATATATATATATATATATGATTTCATGTAGAGATCTAATGGAAAAGAATTTCAGAATGGAAGACGAGATAATGTAATTGGATAAATGGAAAATCTCAGAAAGGATCTGAAAGAAAGTGGTAGGGAATTTTAACATGTATATAAAGCAAACAAATTATGCCTATGATGAGTTCATTAGAAGACATGATACAGCTGAGGAAAGAGTCAGTGTGCTTAATGATGGGTCTAAGAAACTTTCCAGACTGAAATGTTTAGGAAAAAGGGATTAAAAAAAAGAAAAGAAAAGAAAATACACATGCCAGAACTGTGGGAAAATTTCAAAGTGTAACATATGTATAATTAACGTGCCATATGGAGAAGAAGAAAAACAGCAGAAGAAATATTTTAAGTAATATTATCTGAGAACTTCCAAAATTAGCAACAGATGTAAAACCATTTGTCCAGGAAGTTCAGAACAGTAAAAAGGATGAATACTGACAAAACAAAGAAAAATTATGCCCAGGCATATCTTATTCAGACTGCTGAAAACCAAAGACAAGAGAAGATCTTGAAAGAAATCAGAGGAAAATGTTAACTATACCTTACCCATAGAGGAACAAGGACTAACAGTTTCATTGCACTGTAATTCAGAAGCCATGTGAGTGAGAAGAGAGTGGAGTGAAATATTTAAAGTGATGAAAGAAAAAATATTACTTTCCTAGAATTCTATATCCACTGAAATAATCCTTCAAAAGTGAAGGAGGTTTAAGACATTCTCAAACAAAAACTTGGAGACTTTATATCTAGTAGATCTGGCCTGCAAGTGCTGTTAATTTAATGATAGGTTACAAACTTAAATCTCAAAACAAGCATCAGAAGAGATATATAAGATAAGATAAGATCTTTTAAAAAAACATTTGATTAAAAGATAAAGTAATAGTAGTAACGGTTGTATTGGGCAGTTAGTGCATGGGACTGCTACTGCTAAGTCACTTCAGTCGTGTCCGACTCTGTGCGGCCCCATAGATGGCAGCCCACCAGGCTCTGCCGTCCCTGGGATTCTCCAGGCAAGAATATTGGAGTGGGTTGCCATTGCCTTCTCCAAGTGCAAGGGACAGGAGGGAGGAAATGGAGCACTCTGTATTAAGTATCACTACATGTGGAGAAGAATAGCGCTATTTGAAAGTGTACTTTCATTAGTTAAAAATGTATACTGTAAACTCTAGGGTAACAACTGTAATAATTTTAAAAGAAGTATAATTAATAAGCCAAAACCGTCCATCCTCAGTTCCTTAAAAAGTGACCCTCACCATAGGGCAGCTCACAAAATGGTAGTTTTTTCATTAATGCTGGCAAGGGAGACAGACTACTAGAATGATGAAAGTTACAGTCTTTTGTAACATAGTAACAGAAATGACACCATGTCCACCTTAGTTATATTCATTAGAATCAAGTCACATACCCTGTCCACTCTTAAAGGGAAGGGATTACACAAGGCATGACTATCAGAAGGTGAAGATTGTTGGGGCCATCTTGGAGTCTCTCAGTCATAGTCATTGCTTTTCATATGTGAGGGACTTTCTCTGTGGAAAAAGTTAATATTAGGGTATGAAAGGTCGAGTTGAGAAGGAAGCTCCCAATGTGTCTTTGTTGTTCAGTTACTCAGTTATGTCCACCTGCAACCTCATGGACCGCAGCACTCCTGGCTTCCCTGTCCTTTGCAGTCACTGTCCAATGTGTGTAAATATTTTAAATTGTTTTTACTCTTTCAATTCCCTTTCCTATCATTATTTTTCCTGACTTTACCAATTCCATGCCTTTCTTTCTCAGAAAAGATAAATCACCAGCCTTGAATCATCTTTGTTTTCTCTATCATTTCTCTGGCGTAGATGGAAAGGAACACCTCTTTTCTTTCCAAATAACATATACTATCATCTATCCCCTTTCCTTTTTGTTACCAAGTATCTACTAGCCTGCCAATGTGACCATATGTAACACAAAGAAAATTTCTCTACCTCCCAGATATTCTCTCTCTCTTTTTTTAAAAATTAATTAATTAATTTAGTTTTTAATTTGACTTTACAATACTCTGTTGGGTTTGCCATACATCGACATGGATCCACCACAGGTGTACACAAGCTCCCAATCCTGAATCCCCCTCCCACCTCCCACCCCACAACGTCTCTCTGGATCATCCCCGTACACCAGCCCCAAGCATCCTGCATCCTGTATCAAACATAGACTGGTGATTCGTTTCTTACATAATAGTATATATGCTTCAATGCCATTCTCCCAGATCATCCCGCCCTCTCCTACTCCCTNCCCCTCCCACCTCCCACCCCACAACGTCTCTCTGGATCATCCCCGTACACCAGCCCCAAGCATCCTGCATCCTGTATCAAACATAGACTGGTGATTCGTTTCTTACATAATAGTATATATGCTTCAATGCCATTCTCCCAGATCATCCCGCCCTCTCCTACTCCCTCTGAGGCCAAGTACTAGCCTGCCAATGTGACCATATGTAACACAAAGAAAATTTCTCTACCTCCCAGATATTCTCTTATTTCTCACTTTCATTTAAATTTTAGGAAGTCTCGAATGTATTCCAGAGCTGCTGATTTCATTTTTACCCTTCCCGTATATGCCCTAGTGTAGTACCATATGGCTTCTGCTCCTAATGCTCTGAGGAATCTTTTGTTTGGAATGTTATTTCTTATTTGCCAGATCCAGTGATTTGTCAATTTTTAACCTAATTCACCATAATTTTTCCTTTGTTACTTGCTTTGCTTGACTACTGTAATATCCTCCTAGTTGGTTTCCCATTTCCCCCCTGTCCTCATTCCAGTACATCCTATACACTGCTGCTGCTGGTGAGTCGCTTCAGTTGTGTCCGACTCTGTGCGACCCCATAGACAGCAGTCCACTAGGCTCCTCTGTCCCTGGGATTCTCCAGGCGAGAATAGTGGAGTGGGTTGCCATTTCCTTCTCCAATGCATGAAAATGAAAAGGGAAAGTGAAGTCGCTCAGTCGTGCCTGACTCTTAGCGACCCCATGGACTGCAACCTACCAGGCTCCTCCATCCATGGGATTTTCTAGGCAAGAGTACTGGAGTGGGTTGCCATTGCCTTCTCTGATCCTATAGACTGAAGCCCTATAAATCATATGGAGCTTGAATCATGTCACATGACTCCCCAAAATATTTAATGAAGCTTGGATCATGTCACATGACTCCCCAAATATTTAAAGTTCAATGTTAGAAAATCTTAAAGGTCAGGTTTTAATACCATCATACAAATTGTTAAAAGCAATTACTTAAAAAATAATAAAATTGCTCCATAATTATAGATATGGTATTCTTTGCCCTTTGGTGCCCATTGACCATTGGAGAAGCTCTAATAAATACAGTTTCTTCACTAGTCTATCAAACTTGTTATTCTTCTGACTCTGAAATTAACTAATCATATTTCTTAGATAACTCTTCATTTCTCTGTTCCTCACCTCATCTCTTATCCATAAAATACAACAATTGCTTTATTTTATCTTAAAGGATCTTTGTCACTCTTAAAAACAACATTTTAAGTTACTTTTTATGAAACTGCTATTTTGTTGCATCTGATCCTAATCAATTATGAGTCTATAAGGTGAAAACTCAACTGCATAATCATGTAAACTATGACCTTAGTTTATTTTGCCCTAGTATTGTAATTGAACTCTATCAATTCCCCCCCAAATTAGGGGTAATGCCTACTTTTTTCAAAAAAAATACATTGGATATTAAAACATTCGCTCAGTTTTTAAATACAGGACATTCTCCTGTTCTTTAGACTAATATTGAGAGTTTAAAGTAGCTGTACAGACATGATTTTCTGTCAGTTTGAACAGATTCTGACTAATCTACCTGACATTAATTCATTTAAGTCCTCTACTTATGAGCAGTAGAGAGGAAAGCTGTCAGAAAGTTCCTATCATGGCTGAAATACAGCTGCCAAAGTTTATTTTTCATACTGTCAGATGTAGAAAGAGTCTTATTCTTAGTGGGCTAGATATATCTTCACTATTCTTGGTTTTACAAGCATATTATGGTGTTTGCTTTAATGAAAATGGAGTAGATGCTTGTGGTTTAAAAAAGGGTAAGTGCATAGTATTCTCACAATTGGGCAAAATTTGTAATTTCAATATTAACCAATCTTTGATAATTTTTTTTATAGATAATGAAATTTAATTTTTAGATAATCAGTATGAAAACAATGCCCTCAAAGCACATTGTATTCTTTTTTTTTTTGAACTAACAAAATGTTTTTAATTACACAAGTAATGTACACAGTCCTTTTTTCATTTGCAGAAAATCTTTTATTTTTCCACAGTAGTAACAAATGTTTATCAGTTTTCACAATAAAAAGCCAGACCAAAAATAAAAGATAATTACAATTTCAAGCCATAATGGAAACATTATTAACCTAACTATAGAATAACTGGATACAATTTGGGGGGTTAAGTAGAGTGATGTGGTAAGTGGAAGTGCATACACGAATGTGTTCTCATTGTCCAGCCAATGTATGTCTTTTGGTTGGTGCATTTAATCCATTTACAGTTAATACAGTTATTGATTTGTATGATCCTATTACCATTTTCTTAATTGTTTTGCTGCTGCTAAGTCACTTTAGTTGTGTCCGACTCTGTGTGACCCCATAGACGGCAGCCCACCAGGTTCTGCTGTCCCTGGGGTTCTCCAGGCAAGAACACTGGAGTGGGTTGCCATTTCCTTCTCCAATGCATGAAAGTGAAAAGTGAAAGGGAAGTCACTCAGTTGTGTCTGACTCTTCGCGGCCCCATGGACTGCAGCGCACCAGGCTCCTTCATCCATGGAATTTTCCAGGCAAGAGTACTGGGTTTTGCATTTACGATCAAAAGCTTTACAGACAAGACAAAGTTAAGAGAATTCAGCACCACCAAACCAGCTTTACTACAACAAGCACACTATATTCTTAGTCTTGTGCAAGCTGAACAGAAATCTTAAACCTCTTAAACCCTCTTTACATGTTGATCACCTAGTTAAGTTCTTTTTACTGAGTTAATTGAATGTTTGCGTGATTTATGCCTCACATTTTTAAGTATAAAAATTCACAGCATTGCATACAATCTTTTTGTATACCAGATTATGACCTTGAGCTAAATGCCACAAAGATTTTGTGATTGTGTTTCCTGTGCTTATCTAGTGTGGTGAACATCAGGGCAATAGGGAGTTCTGGGGAACTGTAGAGAGAAAGAAGACATGAAGAATATTGGTGCTGGAAATAGCCAGTAAGCTATGAATTCATTTATTCACTGAACAGCTATTGAGTATCACAAAACTAACACTGATTGAAATTTAAAGGGACTTCTTCCTCAAGATACTTTATGGCCTTCTGCTTGAACATTGTTATAATAAAAATATGAATTTATTGGGTTGGCCAAAGTGTTCAATTGGGTTTTTCCATAACATCTTATAGAAAAACCTGAACGAAAATTTGAACTAAACCAATATAATAACTATGAAGTGAATGTTCCTCCTATTAATATAATTGCATAGCATACAACTTGTATAGATGCATAGTGTTCAATACTGAAGGTGATCAAGAATAATTTTGTCCCTGATTTCATAGAGAGGCACAAAAATAAAGATATATAAAAAATAGTTATGCAATCAGATTAAATATTATTTGGGAAAAGAAAAAAAAAGCACCCAAAAAAGAATAATAATTTAGAAAGAGCTATTAGAGAACATCTCTTTTGCTAGAAGATATTGATATTGAGATCTCAAAAATGAGAAGAAACCAGCCATGTGAAAAGTTGAGGAGAGAAGAATGAACCATATATAGAGAGACTATGATGCATAAAAGAAGCAGTTATATGGGAGCACCTGAAAGAAAGCTAGGTTGGCCTAGGAAACTGGAGAGAGGACAGAATAACTGGAAATAGCTACATGTCTAATGACAAGAAACAGTTTTATAAATTAAATTATGATCTATTAGCGACTGAACTGAACTGTATAAAAGAACACAATGTAGCCACTAGTGAGCATGTTTCTAAAGGCTATTTTACACTATGTAAAATTGTTCATTGTAAGTAAAAAGCGGAATATGGATATATGTTATACAATTTCCCAATTTCATTATGTCTGAAAAAATAGGCTGTATAGATGTATTTAAACCAAGTATCTGTGGTGGTGAGATTATGAGTGATTTAAAGTTTATTTTATTGATGTTTAATTATTTTTTAATCCTTGAAATATTTTATCATGTATACAAGAGACACATGTAAAATTTTGTTACTGCATTGTCATAGCAAACAAGTAGAATAAACTAATTATCCTTCAATAAAAGAATGGATTAATAGACTGTTTTATTGGTGCAATAGAATATTCCTTATCAAATCAAATGGTAAAGAAACTAGAACATTCATTAACATAAATATCAAAAGCATAATTTGGAAGCAAACTAAAATTAGGTACAAAAATGTAGCTGAATGTGATAGCTTATATAAATTTAAAGCCTATTTTCTATATTATTTATAGTTAAAGTTATATATGTGAATTTTTTAAATTACATGTTATAATGACACTCCCCAGTTTTACAAAAATGAAAAATGATTATCTCAGGAGGGAGGGAAGAGAAATGGTAAGACAGTAGCTTTAGCTACATTTATAATTTTATTTTTAAAAATATTAATCTGAAGTAAGTATGATAAAAATTAAAACTTTAATCTTGTACCCTTTCTACTATTCTGTATGTTAAAATATATTTTAAGGCTACATTTAAAAATTCTTATATTAAAAATGTTAAAACTCATAACCACATGGATATTATTACTTAAGTAATAACAAGGGAAGATATATATTGGAGAATCTAAGGTCAACATAAATTAAAAAATTTTACAGTGAAATAAAATATTCTGAGGAGAATATAAAATACATATGTACGTATGCACTTTACTTAGTTATTAGGAAAATGCCCAGAAAATCATCATTCAGATAAAGAAATGGAACATTACAGCAGCTAGAGTTAAAATGAGCTTGTTGCTGTTTCATTGCTAAGGCCTGTCTGACTCCCAGCAACCCCATGGACTGTAGCTGGCCAGGCTCCTCTGTCCATGGGATTTCCCAGGCAAGAATACTAGAGTGGTTTGCTATTTCCATCTCCAGGGGCTCTTCCCAAGCAGGGATCAAACCCACATCTCCTACAATGGTAGTGGGTTCTTTACCACTGAGACAGGGAAAATGAGCTTAGATTTTCCTATTTTTGAACTTTTTGTTAGTGAAACTGTATTTTTGTCTATATGCATGCATGTATGTATACATATATTCTTTTGTTGCTGCTTTAGCTCAATGTTTGTGTGTGTATGATTAGTTATGATGCTGCATTATGTCACCTCATTTTTATTGCTATATGGTATCTATCCATTTGCCTGTTAATGGACACTTGGGTTGTTTCCACTTTTGGCTACATGAAGAATGCTGCTCAGCAAATTTATACAGTGTATTAACATATCTGTTGTGCATCTTAGTGCTTTTTACTTATAATGAACAATTTGCATAGTATAAAATCATTTCATTTGACATTGCGTTGTGTTGATCGGCACAGTTCAGGAAGAAATAACTGAGTTAATCAAAGACAATTTAGCAATCAATAAGAAAGGATGTTTCTGAGTTTATTGGGTATTTGTGAAGTGAAAGTGAGTGAAAGTCACTCAGTCATGTCCAACTCTTTGCGAGGCCAAATTCTTCCAGGCCAGAATACTGGAGTGGGTAGCCATTCCTTTCTCCAGGGGATCTTCCCAACCCATGAATCAATCCCACGTCTCCCACAGTGCAGGCAGGTTCTTTACCAGCTGAGCCACCAGGGAAGCTCGAGAATACCGGAGTTAGTAGCTTATCCCTTCTCAAGCAGATCTTCCCAACCTGGGAATTGAATTTAGGTCTCCTGCATTGCA
Source organism: Neotragus pygmaeus (assembly GCA_006410875.1). Taxonomy (NCBI): domain Eukaryota; kingdom Metazoa; phylum Chordata; class Mammalia; order Artiodactyla; family Bovidae; genus Neotragus; species Neotragus pygmaeus. Next base: position 145,796 of record SJYV01028716.1, on the reverse strand, counting down.
GGCAGATTCTTTACCAGCTGAGCTACCAGGGAGGCTTATTTAATGATTAATGATATTTAACCAGAATTTTGAACTACAAATATTGAGTTTGCCAAAAATTTCGGGTTTTTCTATAATATTTTGGGTTTTGGCCAATCCAAAAAAATAATCTCAAGAAAGAATAGATAGATAAGGGTATGAAGGAGTGAGCAAAGTAAGAAGTGTACCCACAGAGTTTAGTTAATTGTACTATTTTCTTTGATGATAAGTAGGAATAGAAATACAGTCAATTATGAAAGGTGGATAACTTTTAAATATTTATAGTTAGCTTTGAAAGTGTGTTTGGAGCTATAAGCTGAATGTGGAGCTTAATGTAATATAGTTGTGTTTGGGGTCTGGAATTTAAATAAGGTAAAAAATAAATTTTATAAAGATCTGATTCAGAAATTCATTCCACTTTCCTCTCCTGAATTTTTATCACTCTCTTCTTTGGTTTATACCAACTGAATTGTTTGTCTGTAGGGTTAATGAAAATTACAGGCTAAACATCCTTATCCCTCTCAAATCCTTCTGAAAGTACAAATGCTATGTAAAAGTTTAGATTTTTAAGAAATTCTTTCAGTATGATTCTGACTGCATTTAAAATAAGCAGAGAATAATAGATGAATCACCAGCAAGTCAACTGGGGTAAAATATTCTAATTTCTATGGTAAACTGGAAAGCAGAATTTATCTTGGATATAGTTAATTTTAACTTTTATTTATGAGTAATATGTTATATCTAAGATTTACTTTGTTTTGTTATAAAAAGAATATTTTATTGTAAAGAATGGTAGCAACATAATGTCTTTCACTTGGGTGATAGGCATGAGGGCATTCATTGTATTTTTATTTTTCATTTGTGTTTGAATTCCATAATAAAAAGTTAAATATATAAAGCTATGTTTGAGGAAGTTATGTGTTAAGGGATTAAAAAATATAAAAGTTTAGTTAATATACATTTCTTCTGGGTAAGAAAACTACTTTGTAAATAAATACGTTTTCCTTCTCTCTAACCATCTCTATTCATTTAATTTAGCATTCAAACATCTATTTGTCCAATGATGCCATATATACTGAACCCTCACAAATGGTGTGCACATCACTGGAGAATATTGTGTTTAAGGCAAGGCCACAAAAATCACAGAATTGTGGAGCTCAAAGAAAGCTTGAGGCTCATTTTTGTTATCGTTTTATAGTTTCTAAGTTGTATCTGACTCTTTTGTAACCCCATCGACTGTAGTCTGCCAGGCTTCTCTGTCAGTGGGATTTCCCAGGCAAGAATACTGGAGTAGGTTGCCATTTCCTTCTCCAGAGGCTCTTCCTGACTCTGGGATTGAACCTGTGTCTCCTGCATTGGCAGGCAGATTCTTTACTGCTGAGCCAATGAAGCTAAGGCTCATTTATCCTAAACTATTTTCATAAATGATTACACTAATTCTCAAGAGATTAGGCAATTTCACAATGTTTTTAATGACAGAGAAACATGTCCAAAATGATAGAATGTTCTCATGTTATATGTGATGGGTTATATGGACAGACTTGATACAACAAAAAAATTTGCTGGACTCCATCCACTGCAATAGTGAAAAACTGAACATGATAGTGATAATAGAATTGTGCTTCCTTATATTTATAAAAAGTCATTTTCTAGCTACAGTAGACTGAATCCATTGAATTTTTCAGTAACATCCAATTCTGCTAATTTAAAGGGTCATCTTTAAGTGCTGTGAAAAAACAGTTTTACAGATGGGGGGGATGGTAAGAAAGCATGCATTATAAACCTAAATAACTTTGGCAGATTTACCTCAGGGATTTTACTAGAAAAGCAGTTTCTGTGAACTAAAAATTATTTTGACATGAAAATATCTTAATAACTCTGTAAAGTTGTCAGTTTTTCTCAGGGGAATTTTCTCTATCAAGATAAATTACAGTTTTGCCTTTTTGAGATTTCAAAATGAGGATTTTAAGGCAGCAAATAGCTGGTGGCTAGAAAAGCAGTAAACTTGCTCTGCCTTCGTTATAATTATATGAAAGATACTCAGAACTTCTGCAATGCGTGTCATGAAAAAGTGTGTAATTTGGAAATAAAATAAGTTAAACTCTCTTGTTTGATGGATATCTATCTGAGGCCCAAACCTCTAGAAATTGCAAGCTGTATGATTTGGGACAAATTACTAAACCTCTCTGTGCCTGTTTCCTCAGCACATAAATGCGTTTAATAATGGAAGATGTTTCATATGATTTGAGTGAGGATTAAATGACATCATGTAAAGTTCTTAGGTGAATACTTGACAAGCTGTTCAGTACTCGTTAGTGCTAGTATTATTTGATTCAACTATATAACAATTTATGATAGAAAAATCCATTAGCTAATCACTATTAGTTAAGTGAACTAGAGGACTGATTTTTTTCTTCCCCCCAGTTTTACTGAGTATAATTGACAAACACAGTAAGATGTTTAAAATGTACATTGTGATGATTTGACATATGTGCACACTGAGAAAGGATCTGTCCCATTTAGTTTCTGAATGTGTGTATAACCTCACATATTAATATTTTTCTTTTTCTTAAGAACATATAAGTCCTACTGTCTCAGGAGATTTCAAATTTACAATAAAGTAAATAGTCACCATGTATACATTTAGATCCTTCAGTTCAGTTCAGTCGCTCAGTCGTGTCCGACTCTTTGCAACCCCATGAATACCAGCACACCAGGCCTCCCTGTCCATCACCAACTCCCGGAGTTCACTCAAACTCACGTCCATCGAGTCGGTGATGCCAACCAGCCATCTCATCCTTGGTCATCCCCTTCTCCTTCTGCCCCCAATCCCTTCCAGCATCAGAGTCTTTTCCAATGAGTCAACTCTTCGCATGATGGCCAATGTACTGGAGTTTCAGCTTCAGCATCATTCCTTCCAAAGAACACCCAGGACTGATCTTTCAGAATGGACTGGTTGGATCTCCTTGCAGTCCAAGGGACTCTCAAGAGTCTTCTCCAACACCACAGTTCAAAAGCATCAGTTCTTCAGTGCTCAGCTTTCTTTATAGTCCAGCTCTCACATCCATACATGATTACTGGAAAAACCATAGCTTTGACTAGATGGGTCTTTGTCAGCAAAGTAATGTCTCTGGTTTTTAGTATGCTGTCTAGGATTGTCATAGATTTTCTTCCAAGGAGCAAGTGTCTTTTAATTTCATGGCTGCAGTCACCATCTGCAGTGATTTTGGATTCCCCAAATTAAAGTCTGTCACTGTTTCCATTTTTCCCCATCTGTTTGCCATAAAGTGATGGGACCAGATGCCTTGATCTTTGTTTTTTGAGTGTTGAGTTTTAAGCCAGCTTTTTCACTCTTTCTTTTACTTTCATCAGGAGGCTCTTTAGTTCTTGGCTTTCTGCCATACAGGTGGTGTCATCTGCATATCTGAGGTTATTGATATTTCTCCTGGCAATCTTGATTCCAGCTTGAGCTTCATTCAGCCTTTATTTTTTGTAACTAGGTCCTTAGATTTTATATATCTTATAGCTCAAATTTAGTACCCTTTGACCAACCTCGCTGTAATTTCCCTACCTTCCATCCCCTGGTAACCAACAATCTACTCTCTGTTTCTATGATTNTTCAGCCTTTATTTTTTGTAACTAGGTCCTTAGACTTTATATATCTTATAGCTCAAATTTAGTACCCTTTGACCAACCTCGCTGTAATTTCCCTACCTTCCATCCCCTGGTAACCAACAATCTACTCTCTGTTTCTATGATTTTGACTTTTGTTTTCTTTTCCAGATTCCACATGTGATTCATACAATGCAGTATTTATCTTTGGCTTATTTCACTTAGCATAGTGCCTTCAAGTTCCATCTGTGTTGTAGTAAACAGCAGGATTATCTTTTTTTCTCATGGGTGAATAATAGTCCATTGCATACTTATAGCACATTTCTTTATGCATTCNATGCAGTATTTATCTTTGGCTTATTTCACTTAGCATAGTGCCTTCAAGTTCCATCTGTGTTGTAGTAAACAGCAGGATTATCTTTTTTTCTCATGGGTGAATAATAGTCCATTGCATACTTATAGCACATTTCCTTATGCATTCTTCTACTGTTGACATTTAGGTTGTTTCCACATCTTGTCTACTGTGAATAACACTCTAGTGAACATGGGAGTGCAAATACCTCTTCGATTTCCTGTTTTCATTTCTTATGGGTATTTACCTAGTAATGAGACTTACTGGTTCATATGATAGTTCTATTTTTTTTTTAAAATTGAGGACCCTCCATAGTGTTTTCTGCAGTGGCTGCACTGGTTTACATCTACTAGTAGTGCACAAATGTTTCCTTTCCTTCGCGTCCTCCCCAACACTTATTTTTTTCTTGTCTGTCTGATAATAACCATTCTAACAGGTATAAGGTGACATCTCATTATGGCTTTGATGCACATGTCCCTGATGATTACTTATGTTGAGCACCTCTTCATGTATCTAATGGACTGGTAAAAATGTCTATTCAGTCCTTGCCCATTTTTAAATTGCATTATGTTTTTGCTATTGAGTTGTATGACTTTGTTATATTTTTTGGATATTAGCTCACATCATGTCTATGATTTGGAAACACTTTCTCCCATTTGGTAGGTTGCCTTTTTATTTTGTTGTTGATGGTTTTGTTTGCTGTGTAGAGCATTTTAATTGGATATGATCCCATGTATTTATTTTCTCTTTTTTTGTCTTTGCTTTTGGTATCAGATCCAAAAGTCATCACCAAGACTGATGTCAAGGAGCTTACTGACTATATTTTATTCTTGGAGTTTTATGATTTCATGTCTCACATTCAAGTCTTTAATTCATTTTTGGCTGATTTTTGTGTATGGTATAAGATAGGGGTTCTCTTTCGTTCTGTTCACGCAGCTATCCTGTTTTTCCAGCACCATTTATTGAAGAGACTCTCCATTCTCCATTATTTGTTCTTAGCTTTTTTGTCAAAAATAATTGATGATATATGTATAGTTTATTTCTTGTCTCTCTGTTCTGTTCCACTGACTTTTAAATTTTAAGTATAGTTGATTTATAGCATTATATTTCAGGTAAACATTGATTCAGTAATTTTACTGATTATGTTCAAAGTTATTACAAGATATTGGCTGTAATTCCCAGTACTATACAGCATCTCCTGTTGCTTATCTATTTTATACACAGTATTGCTAGCTTGTATCTTTTAATCCCATACCCCAAATTTGCCCCTTCTTCCTTTCCTATCCCCACTGGTAATCACTAGTTTGTTTTCTTTATCAGTGAATCTGTGTCTGTTTTGCATATACATTACTTGTATTATTTTTAGATCCTACATATAGTTGGTATCATACAGTATTCTTTTCTATCTGACTTACTTCACTAAGCATAATATTATTTAGGTCCATCCACATGGCTACAAATGGTAAAAATTCATTTTTATGACTGTGTAATATTCCTGTGTTTGTATACACCACATTTCTTTATCCATTCATACACCGATAGGGCACTTGCGTTATTTCCATGTCATTTGTTGTTGTTCAATTGCTCAGTTGTGTCCAACTCTTTGTGACCCTGTGGACTGCAGCATACCAGCCTTCCCTGTTCTTTATTATCTCCAGAGTTCACTCAAACTCATGTTCACTGAGTCAGTGATGCCATCCAACCATCTCATCCTCTGTTGTCCCCTTCTCCTCTTTCCATCAATGTTTCCCAGCATCAAGGTATTTTCCATGGCTTGGCTGTTGTAAATAATGCTGCTATGAACATTGAGGTGCATATATCTTTTCAAATTAATGTTTTCCCTTTTTTCTATCTATATACATAGGAAAGGAATCACCGAATCATGTGATGGTTCCACTTTTTGTTTATTGAGGAGCTTCCATAATGTTTTTCGTAGTGACTCTCCAATTTACATTCCCACCAACATTGTACAAAGGGTCCTTGCCAACACTTATTGTTTGGTTTTTCTCTTCCCTTCTCTGGTTGAATTCTAATTCCCTTTGAGCTTGCTGTTCCTTTCTTCTGCTAGATCTAGTCTGCCTTGAATTCAGGGATTGAATTTTTCAGTTCGGTTATTCCATTCTTCACCTCTATGTCATGCATTGTTCTCCTGACCTCAGTGAGTATCTTCATAACTGTTATTTTGAACTCTTATTAGGTAAGTATTTTTCTTCCATTTCCCTGGAATGTTACCTTGTTCTTTTTTGAAAGGCACGTATTTCTCTTTCTTCATTTTCCTTTACTCTCTATGTTGGTTTCTGTGCATTAGATGACATAGCTTTGTCTCTCAATCTTGATTGAGTAATCTTGTGTAGAGGATGAAATTTATCAATTGGTTTAGCCCAAACTCTTGGTTATCTCTCAAATATCTATGATTGTCTGTCAAAGATGCTTTCTTTGTTCTTAGTGGCATCCAGTAGCTGAGAATGTGGTAAGACCTGTCAGTGTCCCAAAGTNTCTTGTGTAGAGGATGAAATTTATCAATTGGTTTAGCCCAAACTCTTGGTTATCTCTCAAATATCTATGATTGTCTGTCAAAGATGCTTTCTTTGTTCTTAGTGGCATCCAGTAGCTGAGAATGTGGTAAGACCTGTCAGTGTCCCAAAGTGGAGGATTTTGGTCAGCATTTTGATTGGGGCTGATGGAAGCTGTAGGGAAAATACATAATTATTGCCCTTCCTAGGAGAAATGGTGAGATGGGCTTTTTGTTACTTTATGCTGGGTCCAGGAGCATATGGAGGGGTGCTCCTGTGTCAATTAATAACTTTGTTATATTCCTGTGGGGCTCATGAATGGAAGTCTTTTTGTTATTAGAGCCAAGTAATCCAGGCGCTGTCCCTTTTGCAGCAGTCAAGAAAGGTTCATTCCCAGATATTTTTACAAGGTTGTTTCAGGATGATATTGGCAGTGTGTGGGAAGATAGAAGATGAAATGGTTGGATTGTATCACCGACTTGATAAACATGAGTTTGAACAAGCTCTGGGAGGTGGTGATGGACAGGGAAGCCTGGCATGCTGCAGTCCATGGGGTTGCAAAGAGCCAGGCATGACTGAGTGACTGAACTGAACTGAGGAGGCTTAAATGAAAAGGGGATCATAATGTCTGCTGCCTTTCCCAGTCTCTGTGGAGGATCACAGTTAGCCTTTAAATGCCTATCAAATGAGAACTGGTCAGAACAGATTTTTCGCTTTTTGAATTTATTTATTGCATTTTTGATATAGTCTTGTGGACTCCAAGCTCCATTGGCTTTCAGAGCTAGTTGTTTTGGGGGCCCATCCCTTAGGTGGAGTCTTTAAAGTTGTAGTACCAGATGTGAGGTTCAAACCCCCTTTACTCCTCATGGAGAAGCTGGGATGTGGCAGCTTCCTCCAAACTGTATGGCAGTATTCTGGGAATGGTGTTTCTGGTAAGAATGGTCTCAGTGTTTCCTACTGGTTTTGATGTGTGTATTTTCTTTTTCACTTGCTGTGAAGGGGCCACTGAACTTGTTTCTGGGTTTCTTTCAGAGGGAATTGTATCATGTAGAGTGGTAGATTCAAGGTATCTGTGTGAGGAGGTGAGTTCAGGAGACTCCCATGTCATCATATTGAACTGGAACCTCCTCTACTTTTCAAATTTGATAATAATTTGGAGGAATGATTAGCAATTGCCTATCCAGTATTCATTCTTTTTGTCTTCCCTAGAAAGTGGACCCAATTTTATTTGGGATATAAGAGTGGCCAGGTGTGACAAAATGTATAAAATATAAAGTCTCTTGTATAAACTCTGTTATTAAGTGTATGTATAAATATTGTCTGGAATACTGGGGAGGATGTTTAAAGGGAAATTCTTCAACTTGGAAGTGCTTCATTTTTTTCTCATCTCTTCTTCTCCTGTCCCTTGTCTGTAACGGGGAAGCATTTGAGTTGCTACTTTGATTCTCCAAGTGACCTTGAGGACAGAAGCCATGATTAAAAATGGCAAAGCGTGAGAAAGGAGCCTGAGGCTCCACTGTTTTGGTCGTGCTTCTGTACCAGCTGGGCCTTCCCTTTCTTCTAACGTCTGAAAGAAGAACAGAAAAAAAGTAACTTTTCACTTTGTTTAAGCACACTTAGTTCAAGTTTTTATTACTAACAATTATATAGGCTTTCCAAGTGGTGCTTGGGAAGTGGTAAAGAACCCACCTCCCATGCAGGAGATGTAAGAGACGTGAGTTCAGTCCCTGAGTTGGAAAGATCTCCTGGAGCAGGAAATGGAAATACACTCTCGTATTCTTGCCTGGAAAATCCCATGGACAGAGGAACCTGGCAGGCTATGGTCCATAGTGTCAGAAAGAGTCAGACATGACTTTGCATGCATGTGTGCGTATATAAATTTTAACTGATAGATCCATTCTTATGGAGAGTTTTGAAGATACAGGCCCCCAGTTTCAGAGATTTTCATTCACTGGGCAAGGCCCCAGGCCAACTAAGGTTGGATCAACTCTGCTAGATTATAATGTTATATGTCTCTGGGTCATGACATTTATTCCTAGGATACAAATTACCTTTGTCAGTTCCAGAGACAAATTCCTGTCAAGTGTCAGAGAGACAGTGAAAGAAACTAGTGTGTGAAACTTCATGTATATGCTTGTTCTGCCATCAATGGGTCAATAGATACATTTTCAAGAACAAAATTTATATTTGGAGGAAAAAATATTAGATGGACTGTCAGTTTTACAAGAATGGGGTTGGGCAGAAAAGAAAAATAAGACATCATATTGTCAAAATAGTGGAATATTCCTGAAAATTGGAAACCTATTGGGAAATGTCAAAGCTTTTCAAAGAAATTCATTTTATATGGTTAATTTGTGGTTATAAACAAAGTCAGAGGGCCAACTGGCTGTCATTTTAATAGTATGATATGTACTTGTTGTTTAGTTGCTCAGTTGTGTCTGACTCTTTGAAACCCTATGGACTGCAGTATGCCAGGCTTCCCTGTCCCTCACTATCTCCCAGAGTTTGCTCAAAGTCATGTCCATTGAATCAGTGATAACATCCAACCATCTAATCTCCTGTTGCCCCCTTCTCCTGCTACCCTCAGTCTTTTCCAGCATCAGGGTCTTTTCCAGTGGGTCAGCTCTTCCCATCTGGTGGCCAAATATTGGAACTTTNAAGTCATGTCCATTGAATCAGTGATAACATCCAACCATCTAATCTCCTGTTGCCCCCTTCTCCTGCTACCCTCAGTCTTTTCCAGCATCAGGGTCTTTTCCAGTGGGTCAGCTCTTCCCATCTGGTGGCCAAATATTGGAACTTTAGCTTCAGCATCAGTCCTTCCAATGAATATTCAGGGTTGATTTCTTTTAGGACTGACTGGTTTGATCTCCTTGCAGTCCAATGGACTCTCAAGAGTCTTCTCCAGCACCTCAGTTCAAAAGATTCAATTCTTTGGCACTCAGCTTTCTTTATGGTCCAATATTCAACATCCATACATGACTACTGGAAAAACCATAACATTGACTATATGGACCTTTGTCAGCAAAGTGATATTTCTGCTTTTTAATACACTGTCTAGATTTGTCATAGCTTTTCTTCCAAGAAGCAAGTGTGTTTTAATTTTATAGCTGCAGACGCCATCTGCAGTGATTTTGGAGCCCAAGAAAATAAAGTCTGTCACTGTTTCCATTGTTTCCCCATCTATTTGCTTTGAAGTGATAGGGCTGGATGCCATGATCTTAGCTTNTAATTTGGAATATATATATCCTCAGAATAATATTGGACAAAAATTTCCCAGTTTTTTCTTGGCCTATTTTGGAGGGGGGTTTAGGATTGGGAGCTCGTATACACCCGTGGCAGATTCATGTCAATATATGGCAAAACCAATACAGTAAAAGTAAAATAAAATAAAATTAAAAAAAAGACATATAAGTCAAAATTATTTCTGAGAGGTTTACTTCAGAATGGAAGAAGCAATGTGTGTAATGTTATCACATTGTTGTTCTAACGTGTGTGTACCTAATTGCTAATGATATTGAGCATGTTTTCATGTGCTTATCTTTGTTTCTATGTATCTTCGTTTATATGGTACACTTATATTTCCCCCAAATGTGTGGTTTGTCTTTTCAGTCTTATAATAGTCTTTCGAAAACCATTAGATTTTGATTAATTCTTATTTCTCGATTTGTACTTTTGTGGCTCATGCTTTTTTGTTTGTTCTCTAACACATATTTGAATAATCCAAATTTGCAATTCCAAGGTTTCTCCAATATTTTTTCTAAAAATTTTTAGTTTTAGATTTTCTTTTTGAGTTATATAATCTTTTTGGGGGGTTAATTTTGCATTCAATGATTGTTTTGTTATTTGCAAATAGATATCCAATTGTGTTAGCACCATTTGTTAAAACGATTCTGTTTACTGTTGAATACGTTTGTCAAATATCAGCTTTCCATATAGTGTGTGGATCTATTTCTGGAATCTACTATGTACATTTAAAAATTTATTTATTTATTTTTTTACTTATTCTACTTTACAATACTGTATTGGTTTTACCATACATCGACATGAATCCACCACAAGTGTGCACAAGCTCTCAATCCTGAATGGCTGGGAGAATGGCATTGAAGCATGTATACTATCATGTAAGAAATGAGGCGCCGGTCTATGTTCAATGCAGGATCCAGGATACTAGGGGCTGGTGCACGGGGATGATCCAGAGAGACAATGTGGGATGGGAGGTGGGAGGGGGATTCAGGATTGAGAGCTCGTGTACTATGTACATTTGACTAATTTGTTGTTTTGTTTATAATTCTGCCAGTACCACACTATCTGATTATTACACCTTTACAGCAAATCTTGAAACCAGGTAGTCTTTCAATATTGTTTTTGTTTTGCCTAACCTAGTTTTTTGCAATTCCATGTAGATATTAAGATCAGTTTGTCAATTTCTATTTTTAAAGTGGCTGCTGAGATTGAGATTGGGATTGTATTTGAGGAGACTTAACAGATCAATTTGAATAAAAATGACATTTTAACAATAGCATGTCTTCTAAACCATGAATGCAGTATATCTCTCCATTTACTATTTTGGTTTTGTCAATGTTTTGTGTTTTTAAAAATCTGGTCATTGTGACATTTTTGGTCATATTTTATAATCAAGTATTTCACATATTTGATGCATTATAAATGATATTGTTTTAAATTTCTAATTGAACATTGCTAGTATATGCAATTAATACTGCATGTAATCTTGTAACCTGCAAGTATGCTAAAATTATATATTCTAGTGGATTTTTGTATATTCCATTGGATTTCTTAAATAGACATTCATGTTACCTGAGAGTAGAGATATTTCAATGCTATTTTTCAAATCTAGATGGCTTTTTTTAAATTGCCACTTTGCATGGATTAAAATAAATAATAAAAATGTTGAAAAGAACTGATGACAGTAGAATCCTAACCTTGTTATCAATCTTGGGGGAATTATCATTTTGCTACTAAGTTTGATTAGCTCTAGGTTTTTAGCCGATGCTTTGACAGGTTAAAGTTTCTATTCCTACTTTACTAAAAGTTCCTATTTGAAATAAACATTGGATTTTATCAAAGTTTTGATATATTTGGTGAATTATATTGATTGATTTTTGAATGTTAGACCAACCTTCTGCTTCTGAGATAAAAAATTGGGGTGTTATGTATTATCCATTTTATATATTATTGGATTAAATTTAAAAAATTTGTTTACAAATTTTAAATTTAGATTTATGAAAGATATTTGGGGCTTCCCTGGTGGCTCAGATTGTAAGAAATCTGTCTGCAATGTGGGAGACACAGGTTCAGTCCCTGGGTCAGAAAGATCTGGAGAAGGGAATGGCTACCGATTCTAGGATTCTTGCCTGGAGAATTTCATGGACAGAGTAGCCTAGTGGGCTACAGTCCACAGGCTTGCAAAGAGTTGGACACGACTGAGTGAATAACACTTTCATGTTACTTTTCATGAGAGATATTTATCTGTAGTTTTCTTTCTTTCTTTCTTTCTTTTTTTTTTTTTTTTGGCAATGGCTTTGTGTAGGGTCAGTCTGAATATATATAATGAGTTGAGGAGTGTTCCCTCCTTAAGTTTTCTGGAAAGTTTGTGAAAATTAGGTATTCTTTATTCCTTAAATGTTCAGGAGACTTTACAAATGAAGCTGTCTGCTCTTTGAGTCTTCGTGATAGGAATGTTTTAAGCTACAAGTTAATTTTCTTTAGTAGATGAACCCTATTATCTTTCTCATTTTGACTTAGATTTGACGTTTTTGCCTCTTTCAATAAATTTGTCTATTTTGCCTAAAGTTGTCAAACTTAGTGGCATAGAAGTCTTCCTAATTTTTCTTTATTATTTTCTAATATGTGTGGAATCTATAGTGATGTCCACTCTTTCATTCTTGATAGTAAAGTTAGTGTCCTCTCTTTTTTCTCTGATCACTATTTGTAGACTAACTTTCTATTATTTATTAATTTTTTCAGTATACCTAGTTTTTGGTTGGTTTTGATTTTTCCCAATTGTTTTTCTGTTTTCCATTTTACTGGAGAGGAAGTAGCAGCCTACTCCAGTATTCTTACCTGGAAAATCCTGTGGACAGAGCAGCCTGGTGGGCTGCTGTTCATGGGGTTGCACAGAGTCGGACATGACTGAAGTGACTTAGCATGCATGCATGCATTTGAGAAGGAAATGGCAACCCACTCCAGTATTCTTGCCTGGAGAATCCTGTGGACAGAGGAACCTGGAGGGGTCCATAGGGTCGCCTAGAGTCCGACACAACTGAAGTGACTTAACGTGTGCATATCGTTTCCATTTTATTAATGACTACTATGATTTTTATGATCGCTATGTGAAATGAGGGCTGGATGAGTCACTAACTGGAATCAAGATTGCCAGGAGAAATATCAACAACCTCAAATATGCAGATGATACCACTTAAATGACAGGAAGTGAAGAGGAACTAAAGAGCTTCTTGATGAAAGTGAAAGAGGAGAGCAAAAAGTGAAAGTTGCTCACTAGAGTTCGATTCTTCGCAATCCCATAGATTGTAGTCCACCAGGCTCCTCTGTCCATGGAATTCTCCAGGCAAGAATACTTGAGTGCATTGTCATTCCCTTCTCCAGGGTATCTTCCTAACCCAGGGATCGAACCTGGGTCTCCCTCATGGCAGGCAGATTCTTTACCATCTATGCCACCAGGAAAACCCTGGCTTAAAACTCAGCATTCAAAAAACTAAAATTACAGGGCATTTGGTTCTATCACTTCATGGCAAATAGATGGGGAAAATGTGGAAACAGTGTCAGATTTCACTTTCTTGGATTCCAAGATCAATGCAGACAGTGACTGCAGTCACAAAATTTAAAGATGTTTACCCCTTGGAAGAATAGCTGTGACAAACCTAGACAGTGTATTAAAAAGCAGAAACATCATTTTGCTGACAAAGGTTTGCATAATCAAAGCTATGGTTTTTCCAGTACTCATGTATGGATGTGAGAGTTGGACCATGAAGAAGGCTGAGTCCTGAAGAACTGACATTTTCAAACTGTGGTGCTAGAGAGGACTCTTCAGTGTCCCTTGGACAGCAAGGAGACCAAACCAGTCAATCCTAAAGGAAATCAGTCCTTGAATATTCATTGGAAGGACTGTTGTTGAAGCTCCAATATTTTGGCCATCTGATGTGAAGAGCTGACTCATTGGAAAAAAAACCGTGATGCTGGGAAAGATTGAAGGCCAACAGGATAAGGGGGAGACAGAGGATGAGATGGTTGGATTGCATCATTGACTTAACAGACTTAAATTTGAGCAAACTCAGGGAGATAGTGATGGACTGAGAAGCCTTGTGTGCTGCAGTGCTAGGGTCACAAAGAGTCAGACACGACTTGGTGACTGACCACCAACAACAACTATGATCTTTGCTATTTCCTTTCTCCTATTTACTGTTAGCTTATTTATTTATTTTTAGTTTCTTAAAGCAGTAGTTGAGATAATTGACTTGAAACCTTTTTTTCATTTCTAATGTAGGAATTTAGTACTGTAATTTTTTTAATAAGTAAAGATTAACCTATATTTCACAAATTAAACATCAACTTGACTAGACTTCATTTCTAAATCATCTGAACCTAGGGGTGGGTGTGAATGAGTTTTGTGGGTATAGTTAAAGTCATTGATCATTAATGTTAAGGGAAATTATCTTGGGTTATCTGAGTACCTGATGACTAAGAACTAAGAGGCCTTGAAAGCAGGCATGAGGTTTCTACTGGGAAGAGAAGAAATTCTACCTGTGACCAATAGCTTTGGTTAGTGTACATGGAATTCTGTATTGTTGTGATCTTCCTTTCTTAAGTGCCTGACCTATACACACACACACACACACACACACACACACACACACACACAGATGATGCTTCCCTGGTTAGACATGATTGATGCAGTAGTGGGTAGAGATCAGATTTTGCTTTTTTAAAACTCCAGTGTAATAATCTGTTCCTTTTATTGGGGATATTTGTACCATTTGCATTTGATGTTGTTATTCACATGATGTAATAATTATTCACATGGATATCTATTACCTCATAATTTGCTTTCCATTTGTCCCATCTATTCTTTGTTCCTTTTAAATCTCTTTTCCACCTACTTTTGAATTATTTGAATTTTTTTATGGCTCCATTTTTATGTCTTTTGTTAATTTATTATACTTATGCTTTATTTGGTTGCTGCCTCATGCTTTATAGTTTTAAGGTATCTTTATATCTTTAAGTTATCACAGTATACCTTTCCCCTACTCCCCTACTTCCAACTTCATGTATTGTCATCCATTTTCCTTTAGCACCCACACAATATTATTTTTAGTTTTGTAAACAGGCAGTTACATTTTAAAGAAATGTGAATAATAAGAAAATTTTAATATATTTACCCTTGCAATTATATTCCCAGTGTTCCTTATGTCTTTGCTTAGTTCTGTTCTTCATATGATACCATTTTCTGTCTGATGAATTCCTGCATAATTTGTATGTTTGTAAAAAGTCTATTTTATCTTCGTTTCTCAGATATGTTTTTCTAAGTTTAGAATTCTAAGTTAACTTTTTTTCAGTACTTCATATATGTTTCTCTACTATTTTATCATTTGATATTGTTTCTTTTATAATAAGAAATCTCCTGTCTTCTTACCTTTGTTCTATGGAGTTTGTCTATAGTTGCTCTGGAGATTTTCTTTTGTTCTGATTGTGACCTATAATGTGCCTTGGAGTGGTGTGTGTGTGTGTGTGTCTGTGTGTGTCTGTGTATGTATGTGTGTGTGTGTGTGTGATTGGGTTTTGCTTGAATCTTGGTGTATAGATTTTATTTACTTTTCTTTGTTCAGCTTTATTGAATTATTACTGAATAATAACTATTGAATAAACTTTATTGAAGTATTATTGAAGTTTAAGATATGAAACATGATATTTTTTATATTCATATATATTATGAAATGATTACTACAGTCCAATTAATTAACACTTTCATTTCCTAATCTAATTACCATTTTTGTGTGTGATGGTAACTTAAGATTTACTCTCTAAACAACTTTCAGATATACAATACAATATTGTTAGCTATAGTCACTATGATGAACATTAAAACCTCAAACTGGAAGTTTGTATCCTTTGACCAACATCTCTCCTAGTCCCAGCAACCACCATTCTATCCTTTATTTCAGTGAACTCAGCAATTTTAGGTTACACATATAAGTGAGAACATATAGTATTTGTCTTTCTGACTTGTTTCATTTAGCATATTCCTTCAAGGTCTATCCACGTTGTCACAAAAGACAGAATTTCTTTCTTTTTTTAAATGGCTGAATGATATTTTTTTGTGAATATATGCCACATTTTCTTTAGCTATTTACCTGTCATTGGACACAGGTTATTTCCATATATTGAGTATTGTGTATAATCATACATTATTTTTTAAAATATTTTCTGCACCTCTCCAGCATAACTCTCTTTCAGAGACTGCTTTTCTTTTCATATTTTAGATTCTATTTTCTTTTCTTCACTTTGCAAAGTTTTATTGCTATTTTCCAAGTCACGCATGTTTTCTTATACAATGTCTCATTTGCCATTAATCTCTTCCCCAGTGTATTTGCTATCTTACACATTGTAACATTCATCTGTAGAATTTTAATTTGAGTCTTTTTTGTTAATATCATTCATGTCTCCACCTCGTGAACATATGGCATATGATTTTGATAACTTGTAATGTTCTTGTCTACTGACATCTATGTCTTTAATTGGATTGTCTTTTTTCCCCTTTCTTAATGGGTAGGGTTTTCCTCCTTCTTTGAATGCCTGATAAGATTTTGACCTTTGTTTTTGGTTGTAATTAAGATATAGCTCCAGGAGTTTGGTTGGACAGGGAAGCCAAGTGTGTTGCAGTCCAGAGAGTCACAAAGAGTTGGACACAACTGAGAGACTGAACAACATCAGTAGTTAAAATATGTAGAGACAGTTGATCCTTTGGGGTCTTACTATTAAGGTTTTTAAAAAAGTGACACTGGAACGATACTCAGTTTGGAGCTAATAGTTTCCCACTTCTGGAGCAAAACCTCCCTATGCTCTACCCAGTGTCTTATGTAATTATGCCGTTTTCTAATTGACTTGTGGGAATAAGCCAATTGGCTTGTGGGAAACATTCTAATTACATAAGAAAAGGAAAGATATAAGCATCTGAATGCAGAGTTCCAAAGAATAGCAAGAAGAGATAAGAAAGCCTTCTTCAGTGATCAATGCAAAGAAATAGAGGAAAAGAACAGAATGGGAAAGACTAGAGATCTTTTCAAGAAAAATAGAGATACCAAGGGAACATTTCATGCAAAGATGGGCTCGATAAAGGAGAGAAATAGATGGA
>SJYV01028716.1:64635-125747 GCA_006410875.1 Neotragus pygmaeus | reverse complement strand
GAGTTGGACATGGCTGAGTGACTTCCCTTTCACTTTTCACTTTCATGCATTGGAGAAGGAAATGGCAACCCACTCCAGTGTTCTTGACTGGAGAATCCCAGGGACGGGGGAGCCTGGTGGGCTGCCGTCTATGAGATCACACAGAGTTGGTCACGACTGAAATGACTCAGCAGCAGCAGAAGCAGCATGTCCTGACTATTGTAAATAATGCTACAGTGAACTTTGGGGAGCATGTATCTTTTTGACTTATGATTTTCTCCAGGTATATGCCCAAGAGCGGGATTGCTCAGTCATATGGTAGTCCTATTTTTAGTTTTTGAGAAACCTTTATACTGTTCTGTATTTATTTATTTACTTTATTTTCCTTTATAATACTCTATTGGCTTTGCCATACATCGACATGAATCCACCACAGGTGTACACGAGCTCCCAATCCTGAATCCCCCTCCCACCTCCCACCCCGCAACGTCTCTCTGGATCATCTCTTTAAAGTGACTTCATTAATTTACATTTCTACCAACAGTGTAGGGTATTCCCTTTTCTCCACATGCTCTCCAACATTTACCGTTTGTAGATTTTTAAATAATGGCCATTCTGACTGGTATGAGATGATACTATATTGTAGTTTTGATTTGCATCTCTAATAATTAGTGATGTTAAACATCTTTTCATGTATTTGTTGGGCATCTGTATGTCTTCTTTGGAGAAATGTCTATTTAGGTCTTCCACCCATATTTTCATTGAGTTGTTTGATTTTTAGTACTGAGCTATATGAGCTGTTTATGTATTTGGAGGTTAATCCTTTGTCAGTTGCTTTGTCTTCCATTCTGAGGATAATTTTTATTTTGCTTATGGTTACCTTTGCTGGGCAAAAGCTTTTACCTTTAATTAGGTTTCATTTGCTTATTTGCGAAAATGACTCTTATTACCCAAAGCATTATACAGATTCAAAGCAATCTCTATCAAATTATCAATGGCATTTTTCATAGAATAAAAAAAAAGTTTTAATAATTTGTTAGGACATACAAAAGACACTGAATAGCCAAAGCAATCTTGAGAAAGAAAAAAAGCTGGAGGAGTCAGGCTCCTGACTTCAGGCTATACTGCAATGCTATAGTAATCAAGACAGTATGGTACTGGCATAAAAACAGAAAAATAGATCAGGGGAAAAGTATAGAAATCTCAGAGATATACCCATAAAAGCGGTCAGAATATACAATGGAGAAAGGGCAGTCTCTTCAATAAGTGGTGCTGGGAAAACTGGACAGCTACATGTAAAAGAATGAAATTAGAACACTCCCTAACACCACAGACAAAAATAAACTCAAAATGGATTAAAGACCTAAAGGTAAGGCTAGATAGTATAAAATTCTTACAGGAAAATGTAGGCAGAACACGTTTTGACATAAAATGCAGCAAGATCTTTTTTTGACCCACCTCTTAGAGAAATAGAAACAAAAACAAAAATAAACAAATGGATAGTGTCTTTCTTTTAACTACTGAATTTATTCATTGCCATCACATGAAGTTGAACGTGTCTCAAACTAAAAACTTTATATTACTCTTAGTTCCTCTACCATGCTTCTTTTATTTGTTCAAATTCTTTTATTATTTTCCTTATCATTTAGGTTTAATAATTTTTCATTTCAGTCCATCCAATTTCTTTGCTTCTACTTCCAACAAGTCTTAAAATATCATGTGCACTGCAAAGTACTATCAAAGACATGTAAAAACATGTTACTGCCGAAACATGAACTATCCTCCCTCTGCTTCTTCATTGATGGTATAACTCTTCTTCAAGCTCAACTCAGGTTGTCTTTCTTCATCAAATCTATACTCTGAAAGTTCTGGGATAAAGGAATCTTTTCTTCTCATCTTTCAGGTACAAGTTGTTTTTCTCATTGATTTTGTATATATTTGAAATGTTGTCTCATGTGTTTTGAGGGCTTTTATAAGAATGCATGCATGTGTGTGTGCTAAATTGCTTTAGTCATGTCTGACTCCTTGTGACCCTGTGGACTGTAGCCCACCAGACTCCTCTGTCCATGGGATTCTCCAGGCAAGAATATTGGAGTAGGTTGCCATACCTTCCACCAGAGGATCTTCCCAAGAGAGGGATAATATTCATGATTTTTCTACTCATCTGGAATTGATGAGTAGGGCCCAAAGCTGAGTCCAAAGAGGTATGGAAAACTTCACATTTTAGGGAAACCTGCTGGCTTTCCNTAGGTTGCCATACCTTCCACCAGAGGATCTTCCCAAGAGAGGGATAATATTCATGATTTTTCTACTCATCTGGAATTGATGAGTAGGGCCCAAAGCTGAGTCCAAAGAGGTATGGAAAACTTCACATTTTAGGGAAACCTGCTGGCTTTCCAGGTGGTGTAGTGGTAAAGAATCCACTTGCCAGTGCAGGAGATGCAAGAGATGTGGGTCCAATCCCTGGGTCAGGAAAATCCCCTGGAGAAGGAAATGGCAACCTACTCCAGTATTCTTGCTGGGAAAATTCTTTGGAGAGAGGAGACTAGTGGACTGCAATCCATAGGGTCCCAAAGAGTCAGACACAACTAAACATGCAAGCACTAATAATTCAGGTCAAACATTCTCAGACTTATGAAAAGGCAAAAACTATAGTCAAGGTTACTTTATATTTATCCTATAGTTACCCTTTTTGATGTTCTTTATTCCTTTCCACATTATGTATTTCTCTTTATGATCACTTTTATTGGACTGAAGTGTTAAAATTTTGTTCCATCGGCTTTTATTTTTCGGAAAACATTTTTAGTTTGCGTTTGATTTTGAAAGGTATTCTTGCTAGACATGGAATTATAAGATTGGCAGTTATTTCACATATTTGTTGGAAAGTTGAATGTAAACTTGAATTTTTGTTGTTGGTTAACTTCTCTTTGTATTTAAACATTTTCAAAATCTTTTTGTTATTCTCCAATTTCCTCTTTCATGTTCACAGGTGATTTTTCCATTCTCTTTCCTTATTTAAACATTATTAGATTTGTTTTCAATCTGATATTTTTAACTTTTTTAACTCTTAAAGACCTAAAGGTAAGGCTAGATTGTTTAAAACTCTTACAGGAAAATGTAGGCAGAACACTTTTTGAAGTAATTTATCCATTACTTCTTCAGTTATTTCCTCCTCTCCATTTTTACTCTTCTTTCTTTATCTCTTCTTAGCTAAACATTGGCATTTCTATTTATGTTATCCATGTTTCTTTATTTTCTTTATATATGCTATTTGTAGGAGCATTCTCTACTATGACACTCTGACAACCTTGCATGTATCCACATAGGTCATGGAGTAAAGGCTTAAACCATAGTTGATCTGAGTCGTGACAGAATGTTCTCTCATCCACCTAGAATATGAAACTGTGAGAGCTTGTGACCATTTCCCACTCATCTCTAACTATCAAGGAACCTGTCATGATGCAGTTTCTCATCACTTTCCTGGTTCCAGTGAAGTTATGAAAATGCCTGCTTCACTTATCCTCGGGTGTATACGAGGCTATTAAACTAATCAGCTGTAGCATGGCTTCTTAACAATAGTGTGTCTGTCATTTATGTTACAGTCCTATATCCTCTATTTTCAGAGCCATCCTGTGGAATAAGTGATGTAAAGAGCTAGAACCTTTGACCACTCTTATTTTCACTGTGTATACAAGTTAATAAACAATCTGAATCTCTAGAGGGCTTATTGTTTCTTTGCCAGAAAATCTCGAGGCTGCATCTTTGCCTGTGTCCCATCTACAGTGTTTCCTTTGTTCAACTATTATTTTTATACCTGATAACTCCTGGCTTCCCCGATGGCTCAGCAGATTCTATTGTTAATAATTTCTTATTCTTTTTATANTCAGTCCTTTTAATGAGTATTTAGTGTTATTGAAAGAGAGGGCCCATAGAGATCCTTACCCCATTCACTATGTAAGGACAGAGTGAGAAGCTGCAACCCAGAACTGTTCACCAGAATACAACCATGTTGGTGCCTTGATCTTGGAATTTTCAGCCTCCTGAACTGTGAGAAATTTATGTTGTTTATAAACTATTCAGTCATGGTATTATAGTAGCCTGAATGGACAAAGACAGATGGCATCTCAATAGGATGTGAAAGAAATGACCACATCAGTTTGAACAGTGTCTCCTACTATTCCTACCATGGGCTTTTTTACATTTCAGGAGAAGGAAGTAGCAACCCAGTCTGGTATTCTTGCCTGGAAAATCCCATGGACAGAGGAGCCTGGCAGGCTACAGTCCATGGGAGTTGCAAAGAGTCAGACATGACTGAGCGACTAACACTACTACTGGTTTGCAACTGATGTTAAAATGCTTTACACTGAATATTTTAAATCCTAGTACTTATCTGTAATAACAGATTTTAGGTAGCACAATCATATTCCTATAGCATTGCCATGATACACACTTGACACATAGTCTACTTACAATTCATATTTTCACACTGGAATGCCAGTACTTTAGGAACCGAAAGGAAACCTGTCTCATATTTTATGAAGCAACCAGATGTGAGTCTATTGACATGCCAGCTGGAAGCTCTATACATTTGAGTGAAGTTAGTAAATCATATGCATTTTAGCACAAAGGGTCAATTTATTATTTAAAACTTAATTTGTATGATTTCTGAGGATTTTTTAAAGATAGAAAGTCACATAAATTCAGATGAGTGGCATGAGACTAAATTTTGGCTGTCATTGTAACCCTTGATACACTAAATGATGTTTAATTCTTTATTGATCATGAAGCATTTTTTTTTTTTTTCAAAGAAGTCCAGCAATCTTTTTATAAAACACAGAGAAAGGGCTCGCGAGGGCGGCCGAGGGGCTTGGCCCCGGAAAGAGGCGGGGGGCGTCGGCTACACGAAGATCTGGATGCAGTCGCGGATGGGCTGGTGGCAGATGGGGCAGGCGCTGAGCGCCGCGCCACAGGGCGCACTGGAACACGAGGCGGATGTGGCTGTCGATGCAATTTTTTAATGAATGTTTTAAGGTGCTTTTAGAGATCCTTTTTCTCCTAAGTGCTAAGTTGCATGTTCTCAAATTTAAACATGTAAGAAGTATAGGCTAAAAATTAGGGTAAGCAACAGAAACTACATTCCCTCAATTGTGACTGATTGTTCAAACATAATCATGTGTTGTAAATAATACCGTAAATATTATCTCAGGCACTGCCACAGTAAGTATGCTGAGAGTAAGGCTGAGAACAAAGGTTGGGAAGTCAGATGGAACTCTGAAACCCTGGTTCTCTTATTAGCTACATATCTTGGATAAATTATTCTGGGTTTCATTTTCTTCATCTTCAAAATGGGAATAATGCTACCCCATGAAATTATTATAAGCATGAAATGGGATATGTTTTAAATGTAACTAGTATAGTGCCTGCTGCTGCTACTGCTAAGTTGCGTCAGTCGTGTCTGACTCTGTGCAACCCCATAGACAGCAGACCACCAGGCTTCCCGTCCCTGGGATTCTCCAGGCAAGAACACTGGACTGGGTTGCCATTTCCTTCTCCAATGCATGAAAGTGAAAAGTCAAAGTGAAGTCACTCAGTCGTGTCTGACTCTTAGTGACCCCATGGACTGTAACCCACCAGGCTCCTCCGTCCATGGGATTGCGAAGAGTCGGACACGACTGAGCGACTTCCCTTTCACTTTTCACTTTCATGCATTGGAGAAGGAAATGGCAACCCACTCCAGCGTTCTTGCCTGGAGAATCCCAGGGACAGGGGAGCCTGATGTGCTGCCGTCTATGGGGTCACATAGAGTCGGACACGACTGAAGTGACTTAGCAGCAGCATATGCAATTTAAGTTTTCTAGTATGTTCTATCATCTATACTATAGGCATGGATTACAGATGGTTCTGTTTGCTCTCAAGTGATCTGATTTGTAAATAGTATTTGAAGATATTAAAATTCGGATGACCACTTATTTTCCAAAAACCTAGAATACTCTCCCCTACCTACTTTTTTATATAATGAACTCTGAATTATGCTAATTTCTGGTATTAAGGAAGTAAGCAATATGAATCAGAGAAACTTGACTAATAGTGCCTCATACCATCAGAGGCAACTGCAGATTTTACTGTCAAATTCAAAGAAGTTACAACTTTTCTTTTTATAACATTCAAAAAAGAGAAGGAACTGTCTTCAAATAGACAGATTTGGCACCTCAGTAGATTGCAGGAAATTTAGTTTAGGACATATACTGTTCTCTGAGAAGACCACCAAATTAAATCAAGATTCAGAATTATTGAGTACCTGAAACATAAATGAAAGAGCAATCCTTTAAGACATCTGTGGATTGAAGCAGCCTAAAAAGTAGAGCTGATTTGTCATGCAGGGAGAAATAATGAGGTAGTAATTTATCTTTGTTAATAATGGAGGGATAGTATATTCACATGTGAGCTTGGTGTCCCTGTGGATACTATTTTATACTGATCTGTTAAGAAGGAAGAACATTTTCTCATGGGTTCAATCAAGCTAGGAAGAATAAGGTTTTAAATTCTCTCAGTTCTGAGCAGCCCAACAGGAAAAAAAACAAAACAAAACCAACAACAAGTAAGGATTATATCTCATCAACATGCATTTTAATTTGGGGATAAAATTATCAGAGGAAATTGAAATGCTTGATAATTGAAAGGGATAAATGATGTATGTTTTCTGGAAAGAATAATGGACTTTGTGGTGCATATTGTTCCATCAACTAAAAACAAAAAACTGTTTTTCAGCTTTTAAGCTGACTTTAAAAATATCACTAAACTGTGACTTATTTTCTTGTTAATATCATTTTAAATACAACATTATAACTCATGTAACAATGAGATTAAAGGGATGGAATGGGTTAAAATATTGAGAAATTTTCTAATTAGTATATTCCTGTTATTCCACAAAACCCTATAGCTAAAACTCACTGATAATGTCAAACACTTTCCCCCTAAAAATATACACAAGGTATGTATGTTTAATGTCATCATTTCTATAATAATGTTGTACTGGAAGTTCCATCTAATGTAGTAAACAAGTGAGATAATACAAATATGAAGAATTTATATATGAGAAAAACTAAAATTTAATGAAGTTAAAGAACCTATTGGTGTCACACAAAGAGTAAATAAATTATAGAGCAATGTTCAAGCACAGCTTTTTGTCTTGGGAAATTGTTAAACTCTAGACTGTTGGGATCATCAGAAAAGAATAGTTGGATGATGTTGAATTGTCGGTAATAATAATCTATATTTCTAACTAAGAAACTAAAATTGTCTTCTAGAATGCTGGGTAGAGGCCACCTTAAATAGTTTGTAAGTTTTTAAATCTGTGATGGTATGATTTCTATACTCAATGAACTCACTGAAAATTTAGTGTTAGATTTTGGGATATAGTAGAAATCCTTACCATTCGGAGGACACTGAGGCACCAGAAGGCAACAAGGGGTGAGTGTATTAACAAACATTAAACAGAGGCTAAGGAAAATTTAGATACCTTAAGTACAAATGATCAGTATTGAATGCCTATAAATTAATTACATATGGACATCAAAACAAAAGGAAATGCCGTGTTCTTCAAATAACTAAACATTGAAAGTGATGACTATGAATCTGATTCTTCCAAATACATAAAAATCGTGTAGAGGCAGGCCCTAATTTACTTCTATGAAAATGATCATAGGTGAGTGTGAATTGTATTTAGTGCTTGAATCTATGCTGCATTCCATCAGAGGCAAAGTTAGGTTGGACTGTATACCTTCCAATTCTTAAGAGCAAGAGAAGAGCTTCCTAGTGGTTGATGTTGCAACTTCATTCCTATCAGTGGGGACTTAATGCTTAAATAGGGTTTCCCTGGTGGCTCAGATGGTAAAGCGTCTGCCTGCAATGCGGCAGACCCGGGTTTGATTGCTGGGTCAGGAAGATGCCCTGGAGAAGGCAATGGCAATCCACTCCAGCACTCTTGCCTGGAAAATCCCATGGACAGAGGAGCCTGATAGGCTACAGTCCATGGGGTTGCAAAGAGTCGAACATGATTGAGCGACTTCACTCACAATGCTTAAATAGGGGACAATAGGTAAGAAACCCATTTAGTTCTCTTGATTTTTTTTTTTTTTTCTAATTTGAGAAAGTCTAGATGGTGTCATTAGGCATCTAGGATTTCACAATAATTTTGCCACCTTTGTAGGTCTAGAGGATGTGAGAACAGGGATGGGATATAAAAGTTCACATGTATTTTCTCACTTTTTAAGTCAGCCTGAAACTTGACAACCTTGAATTACTTAATGGGGTAATACATAAAATTGTTGAAAGACATTCCCTTTTAAAAAGCTTTTTTATAAATTTATACAATGATTTTTCTTAGGAGAAAAATTCTGATGCTCTGTTTATTTTACTTAAGTATAGGGAATTATTTCAGGGATACTTTTATTTATAGGGTATAGGATTAAATTCAGATTGTTGAAAAGATGCAAGAAAAGGCTACTGAGAGAAAAATATGAGTAAAAGGAATGTGATTTCTGTGCCATGAAGTTTTCTGTATTTTGACAGATTGTGAGGTAGTTATGTTGTGATCACCAAAATATATCTCTTTGGTTAAGATGAGGACTATTTTCTCTTGATAAACTAACAATTTTGAAAAGATCTATAACCCTTAGTTTGACAGTGGTAGCCACTTTAAAGTGATTAATTTCTTCCAAGATGGAATAAAAATGAACATGATGTACACTGGCCTTGGCTTTGACATGACTGTTAGTACTATCGCAAAATAGAATTATGCAGAATTTTCATTTCCTCTAACCTTCATTTGTTTATTTAGTCTTTTGCTGGAGTACCTGATAATTAATATGGCCAATATTTTATTTTAATTGCTATTAGGTTTACGTGTCTGTGATTTACACCGCACTTTAATTTTTCCCTTGGGGGAAATATATGTATAGGCCTTTGACAAAAATCTACTTAAGTCTTTGAATTTATCCAATGATATTGTGTAATTCATTATTCAAATTATAATAGAGGCAAGTATTTTATGTTTCCAAAATGAAAAGACCCTGTTGATAGATAAGGATACATTTTCTATGAAGTTTTTAAAAGTTAATTTAATTCAGGAGGGATTTGCTTTAAAAATGAAATCAGAGTACAAAGAAGTTGAAAACATGAAATGCAAGATATTAAATAGATTCACAAATTCGTGACTTACTAGTTCAATTTTTGATAGTTATATTAATTTTGGGCCTCAATCATGTGGCCATCAGTGTTTTAACACATTTTTATTTAACAGGCATTTCTATCTCTTACAATGCACCTTGAGACTGATTTTGGTATTGGGGTTATTCCTTTTGGGATAATATGAAATTCCACCAAAACTTGAAAAGATGGACTCTGAGTCCTCAGCATTATGATAGAGTAAGCAGATGAATATGACTCAGCATTTGATATTGAAAGGGGTATTGCATCATCATTTTATGATAAAAATAAAATATCCACACAAGTTATTTAAAAACAGACCTTAAAAACTATAAGACAGTTTCTATACTCACTTATTTAGTGGAAAAAAAGCTTTTTATCTCTATATTGAAATAATCAAACCTTTTCTACTTACTAGTCTACTCCTTTAATAGCTGTAAAAAGTCAAAGAAAGACCTACTCAGTTAAAAGCCAACCAATCACTCACACAAAAGCTGACACAGAGATCAATGGAACAGAATAGAGAGCCCAGACATAAGCCCTCACACTTATGGTCAATTAATCTACAACGAAGGAAGCAAGAATATATAATGGAGATAAGACAGTCTCTTCAATAAGTGATATGAGGAAGACTGGACAGTTACATGTAAAAGAACGAAATTAGAACATTCCTTAATACCATTTGCAAAAATAAAATGGATTAAAGACATAAAATAAGGTCAGATACTCTAAAACTCCAAGAGCAAAACATAGGCAGAATACTCTTTGACATAAATCACAGCAGTATTGTTTTGGATATATCTCCTAAAGCAAAGAAAATAAAAGCAAAAACAAACAAGTAAGACCTAATTAAATTTAAAAGATTTTTCACAGCAAAGGAAACCGTTGACAAAATGAAAAGACAACCTACTGAGTGGGAGAAACATTTGCAAATAATATGACCAATAAGGGATTAATATCTGGAAATATAAATATTAATAGCTCATACAACTCAAGATAAAAAACCTCAATTAAAAAAAAAGGCAGGAAAACTGAAGAGACATTTTTCCAAAGAGGGAATGCACATGAAAAGATGCTCAACATGGCTAAACATTGGGGAAATGCAAATCAAAAATACGGTGAGACATCACCTCACACCTGTCAGAATGATTATCATCAAAAAGACCATGGAAAACAAATGTTGGAGAGGATATGGAGAAAAGAAAACCCTCATACACTGCTGGTGGGAATGTAAATTGGTGTGGCCACTAGGGAAAACAGTATAAAGGTTTCTCAGAATACTACAAATAGAACTACCACATGACCTAGCAAAGACACTCCTGGATTTGTATCTGAAAAAGCCAAAATCACTATCAGAAAGATACGTGTTCCTCAGTGTTCATAGCAGGGTTATTTACAATTGCCAAGATATGGAAACAAAGTAAGTGTCCATCAAGAGATGATTGGATAAAGAAAATGTGTGTGTGTGTGTGTGTGTGTGTGTGTGTGTGTGTGTAATGGAATACTATTCAGCCATAAAAATAATGAAATTTTGCCATTTGCAATGAGATGGATAGACTTGGAGGGCATTATGCTAAGTGAAATAAATCAAGAAAAAGGCACATGCTTTATGATATTACTTATATGTGTAATCTAAAAATACAACAAACTAGTGAATAAAACAAAAATGAAGCAGGCTCACTTTTACAGAGAACAAACTAGTGGTTACAAACGGAGAGAGGAAAGGGAGAGGGGTAATATAGGATTGGTTTTACATAACCATCATTGGGGTAGGGGGAAAGTATGCGTTACTATGGGATTATATGAAATCATGTGTGTGAAACTTTTGAAAATCATAAATCTCTAAAGAATTAAAAAAAACCGTGATTCATTTTTTTTTTGATGAGAGAAAAAAGCAACAACAAAAACAGACTGAACTCTATTCCAAACCAAGTTAATATGTGCATTTATTGATACACATAGCACAGTTAATATTTATAATAATTAAATTTTAAATTATGCAAGGTAATACAAGTATATGAAACAATTAATGAATTATTATCATCACTACATAATAATTTTTCCTGAAAAAATTTTCATAACATTCAAAAAAATAATCCTAATCTTGCATAGAATCCTCTGGAGAATAGAAAGAGAAAAACTCTTCAATTCACTTTAAGAGCTTAGTTTTAACCCAAAACCTGTGCACACAATAGCACAGATAATCAAACATAATGTTGAGCAATTATGAAATTCTCAGAAGAATATATATAATAGATCCCATTTATATAAAGCAAAAGAGTAGGAAAAATGAAATAATATGTTTTAGGGAATTATAACAATGGTAAAATCATAATAAGAACCAAGAAAAAATTTATTATAGAAGTCAAGAAAGTGGTTGCTGCTGCTAAGTCACTTAAGTTGTGTCTGACTCAGCTCTGGACAAAAGTAGATAGTTTTGACTGGGAAGGAGAAAAGAGTGTGCTTTAGCAGTGCAACAAAGGTTCTATTTGTTAATCTCAGAGGTGGTTATAGCTATATTATCTTAATTTTTTAAATGAGAATCTGTGTATTGTGCATTCTTCTCAGTGTATATATCTCATAATGAAAGATATTTATAAAGATTGAAAGAAGGACACTTGGGAGTATAAATTAATTCTCCAAAGAAGGATAATTTTATTTCTAAGCCACAAAAAAGTATGTTTCAAATGAATATCTTGCATTGAAAAACTCATCAGCAATATTCTGATAGCATGGTCATATTTACTAGCAGTAGCTATTTGTTAATTTTTTTTTTAATTTTAATTGGAGGATAATTGCTTTGCAGTGTTGTGCTGGTTTCTACAGTTTAGCAATGCAAATCAGTCATAATTATATATGTACCCTCTCCCTCTTAAGCCCATACCACCCATCTAGGCTATCACAGAACACCAGGCTATGCTCCCTGTGTTATATAGCAGCTCCCCACTAGTTACCTGTTTTACCTTTGTAGTATATATATGTCAGTGCTACTATTAGTGATTTTTTTGATGTGTATATCTAGCTACAAATTTTTTCTAGAATAGCAATATTTAAAGTAGCTATGTTGTATCCTTAATTTCTATGGTTAATATGAATTTTATCACATTGCAGAAGCAAAGCATTAGTGTTGGAAATATCGTTCTTCTTGTTTCTAACAACATTGTCTATTTGACCTTTAAGCAAAACTAATTTGGATTAGAAAAGTAAATTGTAGCTTGCTATTAGAAAAGAGAATGCATGATTACAAACATGTGAAAGTTTGAGGCCCACTCATCTTTTTGGGGCTGTCAAGGCTGAATTTTTCTTTTTTCTTTAATTCATTTAGGATGCAAGAGAGGATGGGTCTACTTTTAAAGACCTCAGATAAGGAAATGAAAGTCTTTTAAGACTTTCCATAATTACAATCTATTTGTCTTATCATGTATATATTTCTTACCTGACAGTTTTAATTTCGAACTATTCAGGGAAGTAGTATCAGTGGTTTTATTTTCCATTATAAAATTTCAATATGGCTTTCATACTTTGCAAATCATATTGTATTTGAAAATCAGAGAAAAGCTATTATAATTAAGGAAAATAAATATTCTTGTCAAAGTACTCTAATGCTGATATTTCAGTTTTCCCATTATCTTCTGATGAAGCTCTTTTTTTGACTTAAAAATATTTATCTATGTGACAAATGGAATGAATTTAAATTCATATCCTTTGTGCTATTAAATATTTCTAGTTTGTATACCCATGTTGTTTAGACAGATTTAAACTTTGTACATACACTTTTCTTCTAAATGAGGAGAGGTAATTTTTGGTTTATAAATCAGTTTTGTGTAGTTTCTCATTTAGCACCCTTTCTCAATTTGCTAACAACAAAATAAATGTTAACCTTTGACATTACATGAGCAGAGGAAAACAGGGATGATTTAATTATTTGTTATAAGTAAAGAAAATAAATCTTAAGGACTTGGTTTGAAGGCACAAAGAAAAGAGCAATAAGAAGAGATATAAAATCTCACATATGTCCTTCCCCTAAAATTACTAGTTCCCGAAATCATTCCTAAAGTTTTATGTCACCAGGAAGCTGAGTCATGATGTGCATATTCAAACCAGTGCCATCTGTACATGTAGAATGACTTTCCTATTTATCTTTGTAAGGAATCAGTGTGTAGCGTACAAGCTCCCTTACCCTCTTTTGGAAGAGACAGCATTAGAATGAAACATAATCCACATTTGTTGAACCTGGATTATAACCTTGATTTGAGAAAGCATGCCATGCATTAGGGGCTTCACTTATGCCTCAGCTAGTAAAGAACCTGCCTGCCTGTGTTTGATCCCTATGTTGGGAAGATCCCCTGGAGAAGGGAAAGGCTACCCACTCCAGTATTCTGGCCTGGAGAATTCCATGGAACTATAGTCCATGGGGTCACAAAGAGTTGGACACGACTGAGCGACTTTCACTCACCATACATTAGACATTATGATAGATGTTGTAAAATTTATTCCTTTATTTAATTTTCATGATATTTTCATGAGATTAAGCCTTCTCTCATTTTACAGACAATTAAGCAAAGCTTTGTGTGGTTAAATTCCTGTTCCGATGATGCACACAGTAAATAAAAAATCAGGGGGTGGACACTAGACTGCTGCTGCTGCTGCTAAGTCGCTTCAGTCGTGTCTGACTCTGTGTGACCCCATAGACGGCAGCCAGGCTCCCCCATCTCTGGGATTCTCCAGGCAAGAACACTGGAGTGGGTTGCCATTTCCTTCTCCAATGCGTGAAAGTGAAGTCGCTCAGTCATGTCTGACTCTTAGCGACCCCGTGGACTGCAGCCTACCAGGCTCCTCCATCCATGGGATTTTCCAGGCAAGAATACTGGAGTGGGGTGCCATTGCCTTCTCCAGGACACTAGTCTACCTGATCCTAAATGTTTTCTTTATCTCCCTGACAGTTTAAGTAATGTTACAGACCTGATTTAAACTGAATTTTGTGGAGCTATTTTATCAATACCCTTAAATTTCTGAGCTGGCTTTTAATCTCTTTCCTTTGAATCCTTACCCCATTCAATTCCTTTTCTACTTAGAACTTCATTGTCTCAATCTCTGTTAGAGCTTCCTAATTGCCATGACAATGTATCAACAGTCCACCTCTTTCAGAAGTACAATTCACACTGATGCCATCTTTCTAAAATACAGTGCAAAGTAGCTCAGTGGTTAAGAGTGTGAGTTTTGGAATCAGTGCGTGCATGCGTGTGTGCTAAATCACTTGAGTCATGTCCAACTGTGTGCATGGAGTGTAGCCTGCCAGATTCCTCTGTCCATGGGATTCTCCAGGCAAGGATACTGGAGTGGGTTGCCATGCCCTATATTGCTAGAGATAATATCTCTTTTGTTAGCTTTAACACATCCTTAATAGCAAAAGGTAAGGTGTAATTGCCGGGGTCCAGCCCCGGTGGATCCAGGGAATTCGAAGCGGGGATGGAGTCGGCATCCTAGGAATTAATTGCTTAATTAAAGATATGGAGGGAGATTAGAAAGAAATAGTGTGGTGGGAAAATAAGTGGAGAAAAGAGGNAATATCCATTATTCATGTTTTCAAGATTGAATCCGTTAGGACAATTAATGACTATGAATGCTTCTTCCTTTTCTGTTCGTTTATCCATTCTAATTATACTTAAAGGTGGCATTGCATTTTCTTTATTTGAAACTTCAGATGAGAGGAACTAATGGAGCACTCAGACAAAAGGGTACAAACAAGTAGAAATGAAAGATTATCTGTCTTTAATTTTTGACTATGTGAACTTATTTGTGTTCATTTTCAAGGGGCATTTGCACTAAGTGTCTTTCATCTTGTACAAAGCAGGCATTAAGTGCATGAGAGGAAAATGGCAGACAGAATGCTGTAATTGAAGTGACCAAGCTATTAATATATTGTCATCATCCCAAAGCCAGGTAGTAGGATCCTAATATAAAAGGCTTTGGTTGATTGAAGACAAAAAACAAACAAACAAACAAAAAACAAAAAAACAACCCTCCTGCAGCTAATAATTTTAAAAGATGTGACAATTTTGCTCAGTTATGTAATCTCCTTAAACCTTTAGAGATAGCATTACGGTTGGGTGTAGGCATGGACGTTCCTAGAATATGCACACATTGGAAACATTAAAAGTCATGTGTGTGACTTTTTACCTTTCCTAGTTGTTTTCTCATCTCTAAAATGTCTTGTCGAGTGTCAGGAATGAGTAGCTCCAGAATTCTTTGCTTTCCATGGATGCTGGTTTCATCAACTTTGGTTCAGCAGCTCTAAAGAGCAAAACTGGTGGCACTTTGAATATGAGTTCACTCAAGTGGCCAAGCCATGTGTCGAGACATTGTGTGGTTTTAACCATCCCAAGTGGAGTGCCATACTACTGGTCTCATTCCTTAATTTTCTTCCTGCTGTAGCTAAAAGTATCCTTGCCTAAATTCATTGGTAGACGATGGACAAAACAAACACAATCTAGCAAGTCTGTCTATGTTATTGAAAGTGTATATATTGACAAATCTGCCATGATATAATTAGGTGTGTAAGAGGTGTTAATGTTTTAATTGTAAGCACCAAAGGATTTTTGTAATAAATTGGTAAAAATGACTATTTTTAGAAGTAATTTTAAAAACTCTACCTGGAATTCAGAGGTGTGGAGAAAAAGAGATGCTTGTGCACTGTTGTTGGGAATGTAAATTGGTGCAGCCACTCTGAAAAACAGTATGGAGATTCCTCAAAAAATTAAAAATAGAACTACCACATTACTCAGCAGTTCTGCTTTTGGGTATTTATCTAAAGAAAAGAAAAACACTAATTTGAAAAGGGATATGCACCCCCATATTCACTGTAGCATTATTTTCAATAGTCAAGATATGGAAGCAACCTAAGTGTCTATCAAAAGATGAATGAATAAAGAAGTTGTGAATAATTGTGAGTAGTATTTCATTGTGTGTGCATATACCATAAAAAAGGATGAAATCTTGCCATTTGTGACAACATAGATGGATACACATGGCATTATACTAAGTGAAATAATAAGTCAGAGAAAGACATATATTTTCATTTATATGTTGAATCTGAAGAACAACAACGGACATAGATACAGAGAACAAACTGTTGATTGCCAGAGGGGGATGGAGTGTGGGATGGAGGAAATAGAATAAATAAGTCACAAGGATGTAATGTTCAGCATAAGAAAAATAGTCAATAGTATTATCATAGCTTTGTGTTAAACATAATGTATAAAACATCAAGTTACTATGCTATACACCTGAAACTAATATAAAAAGTCAATTATACTTTAAAAAAAGAGCAAACAAAAACATGTATTGCAATGTGTTTAGGTTTGCTTCTGTAGTTTGCCTCTGCCCTAATGGTATATTTTATATGTTTTTTCACTGACCTTTAGCACTCTTGAGCCCTTAATTTTGCTTTAGCTTCACTAGTCCCACCCAGCTGAAATAGGCATAATATTCAGCAGGCAAAGAAGTTGTTTGGTGTATTTAACTAAAGAATGTTGGAAAATACCTGTGTAATTAATAATTTTTTTTAACATAAACACTGTTTGGTTTTTAACATAAACCCTGGCTCTAAAAATCAGCCTTTAGAATGCCATGTTCAAATTCTAAATTTTTTGAAAACTTTATATAAAGCTTAAAAATAGGTTAATATTTTCTTATTTATGTATGTGATCATGGGTATTTCTGTTTATATGTGTTTGTGATCAGTTTAGGTATATTATCAGAATCTCACTTCCTTTTAAAGGAATAATATGACTATATTTAAAAGTTCATCTTATAATATTAATGGAAGATAGGATTTCATAGTTTGGAATGGTTAAAGACCCATAGGAGCTTTTCTTCTAATCCTTAGCACATGTTTAGACCTTTTGGCAGGAATCAACTACCAAAAACTATGTCACAGCTGCAGGAATTCACAGGCTAGCCATGGAAATAGGCAGGTGTCAGAATGCTCATTGGCGGTCTTCTTTCTCTCTTTGAACTATTCAGGATGAACATGGTACTTTGTTATACCACTGTTCCAAACCCATCAAACTTGACAAGGTTTTGATAAGAAATAGATATTTTGCTAAATATTTAGTGGAGAAGAGAGCTCACTTTGCACAATATATGCCAGAAAGTTAACAGATTTCTTCTGGTATACAGGTTTTTCTCTCCAAGATTTCTCAAGTCTCTCTGCCACCTCATTTCTTCATTTTTTCCTTTTATATACAGACTTGCTATATCTCCATAATTACACTAATAGTTTTGCCTGGCCACTTCTTTCCATAAAGCAAAAGCCCCCAAATTAATGGAACTGTGAAAACTTGGTTCTCCTCAAGGAATCCTATTTGAAGGGTTCCAGTACTTTGGCCACCTCATGTGAAGAGTTGACTCATTGAAAAAGACTCTGATGCTGGGAGGGGTTGGGGGCAGGAGGAGAAGGGGATGAGGACAGAGGATGAGATGGCTGGATGGCATCACTGACTCGGACGTGAGTCTGAGTGAACTCCGGACAGGGAGGCCTGGCGTGCTGTGATTCATGGGGTTGCAAAGAGTTGGACATGACTGAGCAACTGAACTGAACTGAACCCTAGCTCAAATGCTTCTTGAAATAGTAATTGAACAAATTAATCTCATATTAACTGATAATCAATAAATAGAAGTGCACATGAATAGAAAATTAGATCTTCTCTGGGTAAGAAAGATTCTCAAAACTAGTGACTTTTGATCTTGATTTTGAAGGATACATAAGAATTCATGAAGCTGTTATTATTTGGGCTTTCATTCACATAATAAATTACCTTAATAATGAATAATTATTGAATGCTTAAATGTGCACTATTAAAATTATTAAGTGTCTAAAGAATTGAGGTAATGGTTAATAGTTTTATAAACCCCATTTTATAGCCAAGAAGACCTAGAATTTCAGGAACTTTTCCAAGTTCATACAGCTAATACAGTAAAGAGCTGGAACCAAAATTTGGGTTTGGGGATACTAACTCTAGCATCTGAGCTACTGTCCTCTTCTGTTAAATAAATCAGTGTTTTAGTTTGCTAAAAGTGACTTTAACACACTCTTAATCTTGTATATGTTATTACAAATTGTGAATAAACCCAATTTGATTTTGCTGTTGCCTCTCATGCTAGAAGATGAAAAATATAGCATTTACTCTCCTCATTTAAAAGTTTTTTTCCATAGTAAGAAAAGGCTGGAAGCAAATGTTTGTCATCTTCAAGGTTGTACATTTTTTACCCTAGAGAATTTACTAGAATAGGCTTGTACAGCCACATCAACATCAAGTCACATCTGCCTCCCATCACAGAACACAGTTGTTCTCAACAACCTAGAAGCAAAGGTTAAATATATTAGAAGACTGAACAGGTGCTCAGAAGTACCACTAGTTATTTTGCATAACTAGATTCAGCCTTATTCAAGCCTGTGAACTAAAAGGTCATTCAACTGAAAATGTCTTCCATCTGTTTTTATTATTCTCCTGTCCAGCATTGCACTAGGCTATTTATACATATGAGTCCATGATTTAACAAAAAATATAAAAATTCATTGGCAACTTGAGACAAAATGCTTTTGCTGTAAAGTGTTTGATAGCATGGCATTGATGGCTATTTTAAAATTTAAATATTGTAGGCTCCTTGGGTTCTTTCAATATGACACAATAATGAATGCAGAAATTAAACTAGAAATCTTCTTTATGGTCTGTCCTATCATAATATGGATAGAGAAACTAAAATATTTTAAATTAATTTCAGGAAATTTAGAGCAATTACATATTTTGTTTAGAGGTCCTTGATTATGAACTGTGTACTTATTTGTTGACTCATTCATTTACAATTCTCAGTTAATAAAATAAAATGATGATCCAGAAATGTAAAAAATAGACAATTTCTCTCTTGAGAAGCAGCCAATATTAACATAGCATTTGTATGACTAATATAATTATGACATATTTTTGAGAAATACAATGGTTATCAAATGCTTATGTAATTAAATACTTGTATCAGTAATGCAGGGTTAATGCAACTTATGCCAGCAGGTTCAAACACAGGTTATGAATGCTGCTAAGCAATAACTGAGAGTGCTAACTTAGCAAAGTTTCCATTTATGCCAATATATAGGTAAGACTGTTCATAACCTAAAGGAGCTTATAGTCTGTGGTGGAGACAGAACAGTAAGCAGACATTGGTAGTATAGCTTGCTAAATGTTGTGTTTGAGAAGCAGAGGAGCCTTGGATGTGTAACAGGTGTGCCTTCATACCAACCAAGGGTCCTAGGGAGGGGACACTAACTCTGACTCTCAAACCCAAGGACTTGAGGTTCTCCACTGTATATGTATGTATGTGTATATATATATTTCTGTCATAGCACTGAGAAGACCTTGTTAACAGAAACAATAACATGAGTGGTATATATGATTTTATGGCCTCTATTTATCAAAAACTACAGTAAATAAACTTAAAAGGAGAAAACCTGGAAAAACAAATATATAATACAAAGTAAAAGGTTATCTACATTAACACATAAAAAGTTCTTTATTAAGTAATACAAAGAAAACCATTTGAAAAAATAAGCAAAGGATGGGAAATGGCATTTTATAGAACAAGATCAAGTGGCTAGCTAAGATCAACCTTAATAGTAATAAATGATATGTGAGTCAAGCAAGATAGTCCATATACAGATAATAAAAAAAAAAACTCAGTATTGGTGAGAATATAGAAAAGAGGCTCTCTTTAGCCCTGCTGTTAAGAGTGAAAATAAAGTGAAACATTTTGGAGCATTTTGTCAAACTACACTGAAAAGCTAAAAAGATAAGTCTTTTGGCATAAGTAATTCTGATGTTAGACACTTATCCTAAGGGAATTAATTGGACAATCATTCAAAGATTTGGATATATTTATCATAATATTGTTTATATAAAAATCAATGTAAATGTCCAGTTTTGTTGAATTAGTAAATAAAATTTGGTATACACAATATATAATAAAGACATTATAATTATTATATACATACATGGTTATTGTCATGAAGAAACAGCACATATAAGTGAAATAAACTAATTATAAAACTAGGAGTAATATGATTACACTTTTAAAGTATAGTATAATCATGCACATAAAACTTGTGAAACATATACTGCAAAATCTGTGGAGGAATTAGAGGTGATTCTTTTTAACTTCCCTTTAGTTTCTACTGTTTTTTAAACAATACAAGTGTATTGCTTACATAATGATATAATATACAAGTAAAACTTTTAAAAAGTTTGAATATCATAAAACAAGTATTTCTGCCTTAAGTTTGATCTGGAATTGTCACTGTGTGTTCTAGTGAAAACTGAGTGCTCAAGAAACTAGAATTCATAGTTTATTTTTAAAATTTGAAAATGAATGTCACAAAAAATTATATATCTACCTAATATATTTGCTTCTTTTACCAAATTCCAAGAGGAAATTATTTTTTAGAAGCACTGTTACTTGAAACACTTTAGGATAATGAGGAGTCATAAAGGAAAGTGAAATACTTTACATAATAAGAGTGACAAACCAAACAGACAAAAATATACAAGTGTCCATGTAATTAAAATCAGCCTTAGTTTTAGATAAACAAATGGATATGTTTGTATGTACATGAACACCCACATACACAGAAAAGTAAAAGGAGCCTATGAAAGCTTTTGTAGATGGGATTGGTGAGTTTTGACTAGTTTAAAATTAGAACATTTTAGTGCAAACAGGAAAAAATATCTTTGTAGCAGAAGAGATATCCTATATTAGGTTTATAGTACTATAAAGCTAAAGCATAAGCTTCCCTCATCATGGCATCCTTCACCCTGACTTGATTGCTTGCCTGGAATTCTCTATAACAGTCTAAGCTTTGTCTAAAATGTTTTTCATGTCGTATCTTCAGTGTCTTTTACTTTCTCCATCACATGAACATTGACTTTCTCCTGTGATGGAGGAAGGGTAGTTATTTTTTCACAAATGTAGAGCCTGATGCTCAGGAACAATCCAAGAGCCAAGACCTAAAATTAAGTTCTTCATTTCAAACCTATGCTATTTTGTTTTGCATTATGATAAGAGTTAACCAGCAAGAAATTAATATGAAAGAATCCGATATATTGAACCATAAGCTCAGGAGATAAACATGAGAAAGATGGAGCAATAGTGAAGGATTTTGATGTTCATATCATGAATTTTGAGTTGAAAGCTCTTCACTCCTCTGGAAATAAAAACTCTTTTCTTTCCTAAGCAAGATGCTTATAGCTGCTAAATCATATGTGGAAGCAACAGGAAATTGAAGTTCAACAAAGAGGCAACTGAATCTGTTGAGATACAAGGTTAATACCTAGCCTATTAGAGAAACAGTTTTACCTATTTTGGGAAGACACAGGAAATTTTAAAAGATCCTTGGTGGTTCTCTTTATTATCTTAATAGTCTTAAGAATTTGCTTATTTGCTACTTAAGAATTTACTTAGTGTCATGTCTATCTCTAAGCTTTCTGATGAAAAGAAAATCTAACACTTATTAAGTGTTTATCCTTGGTTAGGCACTTGCTTAATTCTTTACACTTGTGTTTGCAACTAATCCTCCCAAAAATACCACGAGGTAAGTATGTAATATTACTCCTACTTTACACATGAGATATTTTTCCAGAGAAGTTGATAGATTTTACCAGTATTACATGATAAATGAGGATTTGAACATAGGGCTTTCTGATTCCAGAGCCCACTGACATGGAGCACTTCTTTGTAGTAGATGCATTTTCTGTGACTTTGAAAAGTATCTGTGAAACACATGTTTGATAAGCATTTTTAAGATATTAAAAATTTTACTCTCCTCAATGAAACAATATAGCTCCCTTTAAATTGTATTTAGATATGAGATAATAAAATAATTTACCACATTTACAATCAGATATTTCCTAAAGGTCTTATCTCTATCTGGTTGTTATCAGTCTTGTAATTGGAACACTATAACTGGCTAGCAAAGTATATTTTAAGTATTTATATGTCATTTATAGATACCTATGGAGATGGCAATGGCACCCTACTCCAGTACTCTTGCCTGGAAAATCCCATGGACGAAGGAGCCTGGTAGGCTGCAGTCCATGGGGTCGCTAAGAGTCAGACACAACTGAGCGTCTTCACTTTCACTTTTCACTTTCATGCATTGGAGAAGGAAATGGCAACCCACTCCAGTGTTCTTGCCTGGAGAATCCCAGGGATGGGGGAGCCTGGTGGGCTGCCATCTCTGGGGTCACACAGAGTTGGACATGACTGAAGCAACTTAGCAGCAGCAGCAGCATAGATACCTAATGTTGAAAACTCCAGAGAAGTCATTGACTACTTTTCCAGAGTTAAAGGAAAAAAACAAACCTTTGTGTCAAAGAAGGAAAAAAGATTTAAAGCAGAAATTGAAAATGGTAAATAGAATAAACTAAAAATATGTTGTATTTTTCCTAATTTACTTAATAGTTTAAATAAATATATGCCTTCATAACATACTGAGATGCTGTAGATTCTCCAAATAGACTTCAGAGAAGTCAATGTGTCAAACACAAATAATAGACCATATGATCAGTGCGTTTAAATTGGGGGAATGTGACTATAAAATAACAATGGTTAGAACTGTATACTACATAAAATTCTTCTCCACAGTTTATATATTGGGTTGGCTAAAAAACTGTTTGAATTTTTCTGTAAGATATTACAGAAAAATGAATGAAGTTTTGGGCCAGTCCAATATACTGCAGATGTTATAAGTCATATGTCAGCAGAAAGCACATTTATATTCATTTCTGAGATTAGAATTCTATTAAATGTAAATGTTTTGCAACTCTTATCATGGTGTATTTTATTGTCTACATTGGAAGATAAAGTGCTGTAAATTTATAACAATTCAATGAAGGCAGGATGTTTCAAAAGGATGAATTGATGTTACCTAATGGTGTCCAAGTGGGCTTCCCCGGTGGCTCTAGTGGTAAAGAACCTGCCTGCAAATGTAGGAGACCTAAAGGATGTGGGTTCAATCCCAGGTCAGAAAGATCCCCTGGAGGAGGGTATGACCTAT
This sequence comes from Neotragus pygmaeus, assembly GCA_006410875.1. NCBI lineage: Eukaryota > Metazoa > Chordata > Mammalia > Artiodactyla > Bovidae > Neotragus > Neotragus pygmaeus. Next base: position 102,460 of record SJYV01028716.1, on the reverse strand, counting down.
TCCAATATTCTTGCCTGGATAATTTCATGGACAGAAGAGTCTGGCAGGCTACAGTCCATAGAGTCACAAAGAGTAGGACGTGACTTATGCATGTAGACAATGGCATTCAAGAACTTTTCCAATTTAAAGAAATCTTGGTTTATCATATGACACTTCACACATCCTTTTTAGGACATGTTCTTGATGTTGCACATCTTGGCATAAAAATTATTTCAAATTTAAGAACAAATATATCATATTTTTCTCCAAATTATCAAATTTATAGGATTTAACCTGTACTAAAATTTCTTTATGTATTCCTATATTACATTCTTGAATAGATAAAATTTTGGTATCTTTCATAGGCTGATGCTTCATGTAAATACATTTTGTTGTTCTGAATATAACAATATGTTAATTATGATATTAATTACATTTCAATTTGGATTCAGTTGAAGAAAGTAGGGAAAACTGCTAGCCCATTCAGGTATGACCTAAATCAAATCCCTTATGATTATACAATGGAAGTGAGAAATAGATTTAAGGGCCTCGATCTGATAGATAGAGTGCCTGATGAACTATGGAGGTTCCTGACATTGTACAGGAGACAGGGATCAAGACCATCCCATAGAAAAGAAATGCAAAAAGGCAAAATGGCTGTCTGGGGAGGCCTTACAAATAGCTGTGAAAAGAAGAGAGGCAAAAAGCAAAAGAGTAAAGGAAAGATATAAGCATCTGAATGCAGAGTTCCAAAGAAGAGCAAGAAGAGATAAGAAAGCGTTCTTCAGCAATCAATGCAAAGAAATAGAGGAAAAGAACAGAATGGGAAAGACTAGAGATCTCTTCAAGAAAATTAGAGCTACCAAGGGAACATTTCATGCAAAGATGGGCTCGATAAAGGACAGAAATGGTATGGACCTANGTCTAGATGGCATGGAGTCTTTCCACTCATGACAAAGGTACTCAGGCTATCATACATGTTCATAGATCATCTTTCATCATTTTCTCTATGTGAAAATGCTTATTTTCTGCTTATTTCTGAGTACTTAATATATGATTTTCTTTGACATAATTGGGGAAAATTGAACATAGATTCAATATTGTATGATATTAGGGTTAATTAGAGTTAGAATTAATTTTTGTTGGTTATGATAGAGGTATTGTAGTTATGACTATATGCTGTAACTTCTTAGGCCTATTTGTTACACACTCACACAACACACACACATGTATGTATCCTGTTCCTCAGCAGAAATCACTATTCTGATATCACCATGCATTAGTTTTACCTGTTTATAAACTTCATATAAATGAAACCAAGGGTGTACTTTTTTGTGTGTGACTTCTTTTGCTCAAATTATGGTCTATGACTTTTTAACCACATTTCTGCATCTATCAATAGATCTTTTTTTTATTGCTGTGAAGTATTCCATTGTGTGACCACAGCACAGTTTATTTATTCACTCCACAGCTGTTGGCCATTTGGGTTATTTCCAGCTTGGGCCTCTTATGAACTGTGCTGATAAGAAATTGTTGAACTTCTTTGCTTATCTTTTGGTGAATGTATGTACTCATTACTATTGGTTGTATTCCTTGAGGTCAGGTGGCTGGACTGTATAGTAGTTGTATGCTCAACTTCTGCAGATGTTGCCAAAGAGTTTTCCAAGTTAGATGCACACTGGCATGCCTTTCAGCAATTCCAGTCCCTCTGTGTCCTCATCAGCATCTGGTATTTTTAGACTTTTACATTTCAGCCATTCGGATGGGTATACTGTGGGTCATTTCCTTAATGTGAAATGAGAAGCGTTTTTTTTNAGAAGGCACTGACTAAGCACGCCACCTCCCATCTCGGCTCCACTCAGAGCCGTGAGGATTCTTGCAGGTGGGCAGAGTGGCGGGGGAGACGCTTATTCACGGACTTCACCCTTGTGCGTTTCTGAGTCACATCTTTTGGTCAGCCTGGGGGAGACCAGGATTTATTATGGAGGCAAAGAAAAAGGGGACACGGGGGCACCCGTGGATGCTGCACTGAATGAGTCCTGCTTCTCAAGGGTGAAGGGACTGAGGCCCGGAGGCTTGGGGAGAAGCAGCCCTGGCTGCGCCCCGCTTCCCCAGGCAGAGCGGGTTAGGGGTGGGCCTTCTCTCATCACTTGATTCCTTTGTGCCCCTGCAGATGAGGGACCAGGGCTCCTGAGAGAAAGGGCATGACGCCAGGACATTCAAACGGACGATTCTGCCCTCTTGAAAACAGAGTGCACTTAACACCAGTATCTCCTGCTGTAAGTGACCAGGGTCCAGGCTTGGCGAACTAGTTTTCCATAGAGATTATTATGAGGAAAAGGATCCCATCAAGAAGAAGGGGTGGGATCTTCCTGGGAATCGTGGGAGAGGAAGTGGCTGGATTGGGTGTCCCGGTTTGGGGTCCCCCACCCTGGCTTCCGCCTGGAGGGGCAGCTGTGAGGGATGAGTGGAAAGGGGTCCCCACGGCAACTCAGCCATGTCAGAGCAGACACGGGTGGCCAGCCTGGTCAGGCCGGGGATGCCCTGAATGCGGAGTTCTCCGGGTCCCTCCCTGGGTCCTGCGGGAGGAGCCCTGGGGTAAGAGCCAGAGGATCATCCTCGGGGACAGCTCTCAGACACGGGCAGATGCCCAGCACCAGCCCTGGGCAAGCAGGAGGCTGGACCCTTCATCGCCCGTCCCTTCCTGCATCCAGGTCACCCTCTGACAGAGAAGAGACGTGTGCAAAGTGTGTTCTCAGAGAGGCGGGCTTTGTTCTAATACATGCGATGCCCGCCCACTGCTCCCCAGCCCCCAGCCCCCTCGTGGCACCTTCACACCACCCTGCAGAGTAATTGCCCTGGCATCATCATCCTCCCCCAGAATACATCTGAGAGCCTCCTCTCTCTCGTTTGACACGTGTGCCCATCCCCTTGCCCCTGGGGCTGAGGCCCCTCCAGGCAGGAACCCCTCCCACCGCCAGCCCTGGCTGCAGCTGGCAGTACATTTCCTTCCCCCTGGTCACAGCCCTCTGAGGTGGCGCAGCTGGGACAGGAGCCCAGGGAACTGCCGCCCCCGCCAAAGCCCTTTCCGCCGTCAGCTGCCGTCTCCCTGCCCGGGAATCCCTGCCGGGGGTCCCTGGCTCCTGGGCTTCCTCTCTGGGGCAGCCCCTGGCTGAGGGTGGGGACCTGGGGACGCAGAGCGGCCCAAACCCTCTCCTGAGTCCTGCCCCCCCAGGGGTCAGCAATGCTCAGGGGGTGCAAACCGGGCCTCTCCACCCCAGGCCTGTGGCCACAGACCAACTGTGGCTGTGGGGTTGGGGTCAGGGGGGCAAAACCCCCAACACCCCGCTTTCCACCCCAGGCCTCAACTTCTCCGTATTTGTTTATTTACCTTGGAAAGAGCCCCGCGGCCCAGGCAGGAAACGGGCCAATTCCAGGAGGCTGGGCTGGCCTGGGGAACAAGGAGCCACATTGTGCTCCATGCCGGGCCGCTCCCCACCCTGGGCCTGCGAGGAGCCCAGATAAAGGACATCAGTACTGGGTGTTCATTGGTAGGACTGATGTTGAAGCTGAAACTCCAATATTTTGGCCACCTGATGTGAAGAGCTGACTCATTTGAGAAGACTCTGATGCTGGGAAAGATTGAGGGCAGGAGGAGAAGGGGATGATAGAGGATANCATCAGTACTGGGTGTTCATTGGTAGGACTGATGTTGAAGCTGAAACTCCAATATTTTGGCCACCTGATGTGAAGAGCTGACTCATTTGAGAAGACTCTGATGCTGGGAAAGATTGAGGGCAGGAGGAGAAGGGGATGATAGAGGATAAGATGGTTGGAAGATATCACCGACTCAATGGACATGGGGTAGACTCATGGGAGTTGTTGATAGATAGGGAAGCCTGGCTTGCTGTGGTTCATGGGATCGCAAAGAGTTGGACATGCCTGAGCGACTGAACTGAACTGAACTGATGGTGTTAAGAAGTGTTCTAGTTTCATTCTTTTATGTGTAGCTATTCAGTTTTCCCAGCACCATTTATTGAAGAGGCTGTCTCTTCTTCATTGTACATTCTTGCTTCCTTTGTCATAGATAAGGTGCCCATAGGTGTTTGAGTTTATTTGTTTTTAAGGTAAGTTTTGTATGTTTCATTTTTGTAGAATATATACAATGGTAAATTTTTGTCATCTAACCATATATTTTTTTACCCTTTCTTCCTCAAGTATGCTAGGTCCATGAAAGTAAAAACCATATCATATTTTGCTCTGTAGGGCCTGATAGAGTTTGTGGTGTTTAATTAATGTTCTTTTTTCTTTTCACAATGGAAGTTCCATTTTCACTTTTTTTAATGGAGTATAATTGCTTTACAGTGTTACATTAGTTTCTGTTCTACAACAAAGTGAATCAGCAATATGTATAATATGCTAATTTTCTTTTACTATTTGTTGAAAATTATAATTCTGAGTCCTCAAATAAAGTATGACTATTTATCCACAGTGAGCACTGATAATATTTCTCACTGAAATATCAACTGAATGAACCCTACAATAACATGGTCCTCCTTTGGAAATACATTTATTCTGAACAATATAGTACAGTAATTGCAAGAAGCTAAAGCAACAAAAATGACCTGTATTCCCAATTTCACTCAAATTACTCAAAAAGTCTATGTTCCCTTTAAGGATTTCTATTTATATATATTTTTTCATAGCTATAATCATATAAAATATAAACCTTGGGATTTAGATATTTTCCTTACTGTGTTGTAAAACATTTCATATGTTACTATATGACTGATAATCTTTATGTTAGGCTGGTGTATACTAATTACCCTGATGCTCAGGATACATCATATGGATGTTTCTTATTTTTTCTCAAATAGGCTTTATTTTTTTAGGTTCACAACAACTATGAATGGAAAGTACAGTTTCTGTTTACCCTCTGAAACCTCTCCCCACCCCCAGCCTTCCCAGCTATCAACACCTTGCACCAGAGTAGCACATTTGTTACAGTTGATGAAACTACACTGACACAGCATTATCACCCAGAGTCCACAGTTTACAGTTTATGTTAGGATTCAGTATTGATATTGAACAATTTATGTAAAGTGTGAAAGTGAAAGTTGCTCAGTTGTGTCTGACTCTTTGCAACGCCATGGACTATACTGGAGTGGGTAGCCTTTCCCTTCCTCAGGGGATCTTCCCAACCCAGAAACTGAACCCAGGTCTTCCACACTGCAGGCAGATTGTTTACCAGCTGAACCACAAAGAAAGCCCAAGAATCCTGGAGTGGGTAGCCTAGTCCTTCTCCAGTAGATCTTCCCAACCCATTGCAGGTGGATTCTTTACCAACTGAGCTATGAGAGAACATTTTATGGGTTTTGACAAACACAAGACATGTGCCTATCATTATAATGACATATAGCATATAAAATAGTGTCACTGCCTCAAAAACCCTCAGTGCCCACATATTCATTCCATCAGCTCTTGGCAATAGCTGATCTTCATACCATCTTCATAGTTTTTGCCTTTTCCAAAATGTCATATCACTGGGACTCATGGTATGCAGCCATTTCAGATTGGCTTCTTTAAGTTAGTAACATGTATTACTATGAATACTTAATAATATGTATTAATGTGGATACATACTAATATGTATTTAAGGTTCCTTCATGTCTTTTCATAATTTAATATCTAATTTTGGGGGACTGAATAATTTTCCACTGTGTGAGTGCATTACTGTTCATACATTCATCTACTAAAGGACAATTTGTGTCCTTCAAACTTTTGGTGATTGTGAACAAAGGTGCTAATAAATACAAAGTTTTGTTTGTACATAAGTTTTCAATTTATTCATGTAAATACAAAAAGCATAATCATTGAATTGGTATTGAGTATATTTAGTTTTGTTAGAAACTGCCAGTCTGTCTTCCAGAGTGGCCATACCATTTTGTATGCCTACCAGCAATGAATGAGAGTTCCTCTTCCTCCACATCCTTGCCAGCATTTGGTGTTGTCTTTTTCTTATTTATTTATATATTTATTTATTTTTATTAATATCCATCAGTAAACAGCTTTGTCCTTCTCTGAAATATTTTCTTAAAATGAATTCTTTGGGTAATTATAACTGGATAAGAAGGAGGCAGAACTTTTTCTAGGCTCTTTGTATTCAGTGCCAAGTAAGCGCTAGTTCTTCATCATCCATATGCAAATGATACCCTGATATGTGTCTCTAGGACTGATCTTTCATTCCTTCTCCATTTTTGTACATTTCACTGTCATTTAGAAATCATTGCTTTAAAAAAATCTCAGATCTTGTCTGTTTATAATACTCCAGTTAGAAATATTCTTATAATCAAACCTTTCAACCCTCAAACTGATAACATATTTAATGAAATTTTGTGTGTTTTTTAATCCTGGCTAAAAATTGAAAAAATAAACAGTAGTGTGCATATTGTACTTGAACTACAGTATAATTTCGCATTGTCTTTGTTAGTTGATCATCAACTATTTGTTGAATAATTCTGAAACTTCAAGTAAGCGGTCATTGTCCTCTTTGTTGTTGGTATTATTACTTGTATTTTTTCAAAGGAACTCGCAGCCATTTCTGTTTCTAGATGTGAAGACATCGAGTCCTCTTGAAATTGAGGAGGAAAAGTTAAAATTTTACATAACCTCCTGCTCATTCTGTCTCTGTAACTCAGCTTGTTCCTTGTAAAGTCTGGATCATGTAGGTCACGTGGTCTCAGAAAGTGGGGACTTAGAATACTAGAAACTGGAGCTTATCTCACTCACCCTTGTCCTGCTCTTTGCAACTGTCCAGCCCCTGCAAACCTGCTTAATCATGCCTGTCCATGTAAAGGTCAGACATCCCCCTCACTGTCTTGACTGCTGTTCCTGTGCACATGAAAGCCCTTAGTTTAAACCAGCCTATTAGCAGCTAGTGTTGCCCACTCTAGTCTGTCTATAAAAACTCTGTAACCTCTTTGTTTGGGGCTCAGAGCTTGAAGTGTTAACTCCTCTGGGCCTATGAGCATAATAAACCTGAGTTCTTCAACTCTCTGAGTGTGGTGCTTGGTTTCTTGATTCCCGGTTTCTACAACAAAATAACTATTTATCTATCTGCGTGGTTCATTTTGACTATGTACATAAAAATGAACAAATAACAAACTATTTCAGGGTGAAATATGCAGACTGCAATTCCAGCTTTGTAGCTATATTGAGTTAAATTTTCAAAGGCCCAAGAACTAGAGTGTTTTTGAGATTGTAAGCTGCAAATTCACAGAAAGGCTAAGGACTGTTTTTGGAGGACTGCTATGGAGGACCTTTTATTTTGACAGTTCAAAGCTGTTATAATGTCTCTATGGACTGAGATGACCCCAACTATAGGAAAATGACATGGAATACAAAAAGCTCCCCAAAGCCAGCAAGACCTTTCATTCAATCAGGGGAGAAACAACTCTAGTGAGCCAGATGATAATCAACTCAAGGTGTCTTATGAAGAAATGGCTCAGGGAAGAGGTTTCTTGAGGCTGTATTTTGGTTCCTTTCCGAGGTTAAAGCGTATGCCTCCAATGCNAAGACCTTTCATTCAATCAGGGGAGAAACAACTCTAGTGAGCCAGATGATAATCAACTCAAGGTGTCTTATGAAGAAATGGCTCAGGGAAGAGGTTTCTTGAGGCTGTATTTTGGTTCCTTTCCGAGGTTAAAGCGTATGCCTCCAATGCGGGAGACCTGGATTCGATCCCTGGGTTGGGAAGATCCCCTGGAGAAGGAAATGGCAATCCACTCCAGTATTCTTGCCTGGAGAATCCCATGGATGGAGAAGCCTAGTAGGTTACAATCCACAGGGTCACAAAGAGTCGGACACAACTGAGAGACTTCACCTCACCTTCCATACACAGCCACCCTGGTACCATGATACACACATTATGGTGATAGCTAGGCAATGACTATTGTGTCAAGTGAAAGGGTATGTATTACATACACCTGTAAGGCAGCGTTTATAATTTAGAATAATATAGAGGGAAGTTCCCCATATGTTAGGAGACGACTTTCAGACAGTCCCTCAGAGATCAATGGTGTTTGCCAGATAAATAAGTTGTTTCCCTCCCTTTGTTTGAGGAAATATATGCAGGACTGAGTACTGTAGAAATGACAAGCACCCTCATTTATATTTGGCTTAGCACAAGATAGGGCTTCCCTGGTGACTCAGATGGTAAAGAATCTGCCTGCAATTCAGGAGACTTGGGTTCAATCCCTGGGTTGGGAAGATCCCTTGGAAGAGGGAATGGCTACCCACTCTTGTATTCTTGCCTAGAGAATTCCATGGACAGAGGAACCTGGCAGACTACAGTTCATAGGGTTGCAAAGAGTTGGTCATGACTGAGTGACCATAGCACAAAATAAAGTTCTTGTTATAGGAAGGATTCTGGTGTGCTGGGAAGAAAGATGGATTTCCATGATTTCATGAATGGTTGCTCTGACCTTGCTTTGTAACTCAAGTTGCTAAAGACAGTACATCGGTTATATCAATGTAGTTTTTAAAGCAGTTGCCATAATGGGAAAAATGTAGTTGCCAGACACGGTCTCAAAATGAGTGTAGTGGAATATTATCTGTTTAGATACAATACTTCTGGTAATGACTTTGAAACTGGAATATATTCAAGTCAACTTTTTTTTTCTAGTTTTGCCTTGATATTTCATATTGCACTTAAGTATAGTCAAATATTGTGCTATTACTCTGTATAATAGGCTCCAGTTTCATCCATCTCATTAGAACTGATTTAAATTTATTCTTTTTAATGGCTGAGTATGTCGATGTATGGCAAAGCCAATAGAGTATTGTAAAGTAAAATAAAGTAAAAGAAAAAATATTGTGCTATTACTTCTAGTTTATAAGTGGTTTAGAAATACAGCTGCTAAATATTCCCCCCACATGTATTTTTAGAAAGAATTTTCAGCACAGGCATTTGCATGATACAATTATAAGAATTTCAATTAATCCATAATTGTGTATGATATTATTATAAGGATACAGACTCACTGGTTTCATATTTATTACAATGCTGCAATTATTTAGGCAGTGTCAACATAATTCTGCTTTCTCATCTTGACAGATATCATATTTCTCTGTGGAAAAATATTAAAAATTGAAATCCAACTAGAAAATTGCCAGGACACTCTGAGAATAACAATAATCTATTTTTTCACAGCTCTGTTCTTTTTAGCACCTTAAGGATGAAAATATGCCTAAATTTATATTATTCTCATAGTAATCAGAAAACAAAAAAGGACATTTTCTATTTAAAATCTCATATATATATATATATATATATATATATACACACACAGATAACATTGCTTTAAATCTGATCAAATCATTTAGTTACTTTAAATGTATCTGTTGCTTTAGTTGAATCCCATATCATTCCAAAGTTCTTTAAAATAAGAGCTCTAAGTCACCTGTCTCATTTCCTATAATCTTCTGGCCTAACTTCTCCATTTACTCCTGTACTTCTTCCATTTCATCTTATATAGAAGCTCCACCACTATGAGTACATGGCTTTCTCACCTAACTCTATTCTTCCCTATCTTTTTTACCTGGTAAACTCTTCACACTTATCTTTTTTCTCATGAAGAATTTCTTTTTTTGTTTTTTGGTTATCACAATAAGTTTATTTTTTATTTTTTTAATATAAATTTATTTATTTTAATTGGAGGTTAATTAATTTACAATATTGTATTGGTTTTGCCGTACATTAACATGAATCTGCCACAGATATACACGTGTTCCCCATCCTGAGCACTCTTCTCTCCTCCCTCCCCGTACCATCCCTCTGGGTCACCCCAGAATTTCTTATTTCTCCCAGAAATTACATTAGGAGCTCTTATTTTATGTCTCAATAATTATCTTTTATAATATTTATTATATAACTTAATTTGTTTAGTTCTTTTCAGTAATTTTTTCTTATGACAAAATGAAGTTGAATACACTATAGCCCATTCCATCTATTTATTGACATTCTTATGTAAGAGAAACCTTTGATTCTTTTAAATAACTTCACATTTTTAAGATTTGAAAGAAACCCTTTTCAGAAAATGGCTCAGCCCTACAGTCTCAGCTCTTATCTTCAACATCCATCTTTTTATTGAGGATCACTTACTAATTTCACTCCTGGAAACACATACCAAAATATATCACAAAATAAAACCTGGATTCTCCAATTATGTCAGTGGAAAGATAATCTCTAATTTTAGGAGGATTACAGGGAGAGCAATGGTTGGACCTCAGAGCCCATTCATGGGGTGAGAAATGAATTGACCACTTTCCCTTTAGAATTTCTCTTTAATTACCTCAGACTTTGGGAACTGGGAGAGCTTAAATCTTTTCAGTCACATAGAATTGTTTTCCATAGCATCTATTTATAAGAAACCTGCTACAATTTCATAAAAATAAATTTATCTTTTACTCTGATACAGTGATTTAAAGTGTTAGTGTATGTGTGCAATGGAATGACTGAATTGAGAATTTCATTTAAAAGCATGACATATAAAATAACCTGAAAGAAAATTTAAAGAGGTGTACTGATTGAAGAGTGTGTGTGTGTAAGCAATTGGAACCTTAATGTCTTAATCTTATTTCTTTTTCTATTGTAGTCCCTGAAGTGCCTCTACAGAGCTACTATGTTTATAGACATATCTAGGAGAGATTTGGCTGTCCTTTAGCCTACAGATGATTGTTTTCAGGCATAGATGTCACCACTGACCCATCCCATGATTAGGCAGATGATTCTAATATATCACACTCTCACCTTCTGATCTTCAAGGTCACATAGCCTCTGATTAATTTTCAACATGTACTTCATGTAACCACTTCTATTAATTAAGAATTGACCCATAAATAAAAACCTATTTGCCATCTCTGATCAGTATAAACTCCTTCATTTTACATTAGGTGAAGCAGTAGCATACAGGCATTAATGTTCTTGCCCCAAATTATTCTGAAAAGTAGTAGAGTCAGAAATAAGGATCTCTTTGTTGTCCTCCATTCTCCTACAGTGAATTCTCCAGTCTCACATGTCTTTAGGAAGATCTTTCTTAAATATTATTGTCTTAGGTAGACAATATGATTTAGTTTACAAAATATGATTTTACTAATCTTTTAAGGAATATCTTGAACATTTATGAATGGCTAACTCATGGATAAGATAGTTCAAACAATAAGATTGGGCAGTATGATTTCCTCCTATTTAATTTAGAAAATATGTATCCATTTTAGAGTAGTACTTCTTTTTTAAAGGAGTAGAAGGGCTTTTATAGTTCAGTGTCATTACTAAATGATTAAGAAAATACATTAACGAATTATAGCATAATCCATTTTGTCCTCATGTGTCAACTTTTCCTGAGTGAGAGATCCTGCTCTATAAATGTGTTTTTCCAGGATCAGTTTGCTGAATTTGATAGAATTGCAATAATAGGGAGAAGCATATGACCTTAAGGTCAGAAATAGGAAAGATGATGGAATTTTAGAGGGATGGTTTGTTCTTATATAGGTCTAAACTTGAAAGCATTGAAAGCTTTAATCTTACAAAGTGATTCTAAGCTGAAACAATGCATTTTCCATTTCATTTCCTAAAAGCTTTGACAGAAATTTAAAGACTTACAGCTCTCACTGAACTTTATCCTGGTCTTTAAATATAATGTCCTAATGTGAATAATCTTGGGAACATAAATATGTTGACAGCTTAATGCTCTGACATTGTATTCTCATTGTCTGATTTTATTTTCTTCTTCTCCACTGATGCTTGAGCATAATTATAAGCACTACCTTAGAAACGCATTATTCAAAACTCACAAAAGGCTATTTTGCACTAGGGAATTAAAAAGTCATTCACTTCAGAAAACAGGGAACCAAATTTGATTCTAAAATAATTTTCCCAAAGCCCCCATCACATTTAAGAGAAGAATTTCTACAGGGAACATTTAGCAAGTTCTTACATAAAATATCTACAGAATCATCAGGCTGCTGCTATTAGTGTATTCAGTAATATAACAGCTTAGCATAGACTTAAAAAAAAACTTATTCAAAGATTAGAAAAAGTACATTTTGAGTATTCACAAGGGAGAGAACGGTATAACATTAATGATTTGAATGATAGCTTGACTATAAGGTCTTGAAATTATGTTTTATAAATGGAATACATAAAGAACTCTTCAGTAATTCTGTGGCATGATAATGTATACAGAAAAGCTAATTAAGTGGGCTTTGACATAAAAACTTATTTTTCACACTGTTATTCAAAAAGACACTAGACTATTTGAAAAATTATAATAAATATATAATCAGTACACTCTCTTTATATGGCTTTTCTTAGCAACCGTGCATTTTGTATCTTAAGTTCCCCAGAAGATATTTATGAGTCCCCAATTACAATAGTTTCTTTCTAAAACAATTTTGTAAAATTCTTTGTTATAGAAATAACATATAAGTGACATCTTAAGAGCATAATACTCTAAAATTTTCAGGAAAATTACTTGAAGTAAAGTGCCCATTGCGCTTAAGACCTTTGTTTTTTTAGCTTTTTTTCCTTAATGCCTGTGACTAAGGCATTAGGGAACATTTCCATCTCTCTTGTGTGATCAGAACTTTGTCCACCTTGAAGGAAGTACCACACGAAGAGAAGAGAAGCAATTATCTCATGAACTGCCCTTACTCAAAGTTCTCTTCTGAGCAAGTTTATTACAATAGTTGAGAACTGAACTGCTTTTTTTCTTTCAAAATGAAAGAGTTAATTGATTAACAATAATTATGAGACAAATTGACATTTAACTGTTTTAGCTCTTTTAATAAATTGGTCTAATTTGCAACCTCAGAAAAGTTACTTTATGTTCTCAGAAATTATTTTTATAAAGATCTGAAATCATTTATTAAATGAATTATATGAAATTTTATGGAGTAAATGGAATATAATGGTTTACTTTTAAAAGAAAACATGCTGTTGTAGTAAGAGATGTAAAACATAGATTAGAATTGTGTTTGGGCCATAAGAGATGACAGATTAACTTCAGAATCGAGTATATTTGGGTTTGTATATTAGCTCCACTGATTTTTAATCAGTGAGGCCCTATGTAGCCTATTTATTCTTTTTAAATCTGTTTTTTTCCCTCTATAATTGGAATAAAATCTATATTTAATAGGTTTTTATATAAATATTTTAAAACAATCTGGTATTTCATTGTTTTTTTAGAGAAGGCATCCATTAAAAGATCATTCTTATTGCTGTTTCTATTATTAGTATCAAAGATGATATTAAATTATTAAATTCTTCCATTGTAACAAGTCATCTCTGTGATGGAATTTGGACTTACTTGGTTTTGTGTTTCTATGCTACACATATGTTAGACTTACCTGGTTTTGTGTTAGGTGCTAATCCACTCCAGTATTCCTGCCTGGAGAATCCCCATGGATAGAGGAGCCTGGCAGGCTCCATGGGGTTGCAAAGAGATGGACACGACTGAGAGACTAAGCACAGCACACAAAAGATATTTATAAGAAGTGGATAGATTGTGAATACAAAAGTGATGGTAAAGATAAATTCATGATAACCATGGCACTAACTTGCTCAACACTTCATTGACTCATAATTATCTACAACTAACTTCCAGACATCTTTAAAGAACCTACATAACCTTTATCAACATGGTCCTGCGTTGTCTTTCTATTCATGTTTCTTTATTTAATCCTTTATTTATTCACTATTTCATCTGATCATTTAATATTGCACAGATGTTTTTGATGGCCTATTCTGTGTTAGATGCTGAGGCAGGTATTAGGAAAAGATCAATGAAGAAGAGAAAATTGATGATGTAATTGATCCGGTGGTCTCACAGGGGTTGACATTCAGAGAAATTAATGATACCATAAATTAACAAATGTCATAGCAGACTCATAAACAAATTATTATGAGATGGCTGAAAGAGAGTACATTTACAAAGATAGCATGTATATATTCAAAACTGACAAGCTGGGTGTTCAAAAGTGAGTAGATGATTTTTAGATAGGAAGATGAGAAAATACAGTCAGAAAAGAGAGGATAGCATATGCAAAAGTAGAATCTAGAAAGGTAGAATGGTCTTGCAATATTGATTTATAATAGAACAAAAATTGGAAACTATCCAGTTGTACAACAGGAGAGTTTTAAAATAAATTTTGCTATATCCACAGAATACAATGTTTAACTAATGATACAGTTATCTCAGAACTGGAAATTAATGGTAATATAATGTTATATTTGACAAATTGGAAGTCAAACTGATTATATAATATTATACATTTTATAAATATATACAGTGAAATGTTACTGAAACATTTGAGAAACATTAACATCTATTTTATAAAAAATTCTTTATGAAAAGGAACTGATGGATTTGGACTAAATATTGAAGTGTATCTCGAAATGAAAGATAATACTTCACATAGTGGTAAAACATTAGAGTAATTCCCACTACCATAAAGGTCAAAAAGAATGACTGTTACTTTCACTATCATTTAAAATTATTCTAAAATTGCTATGCCATGCAATTAGTTCATAGAAAAAAATCAATGGAAAAATGCAAAATTCTAATTATTCTAAATGATATGATTTGTACTTGCTACTCTAGGAGGAAAAACTGAACAACCTATAAAAAATAATAAAATACTTTGATTAAGGAGATAGACACGTGGTTATTTTTCAAAAGCTTACACACAATAATTAATAATCAGCTAAAATATAAAAATACCATTTGTAATATCAGCAATAACATAACAGAATTTTGTATGTTACAAAATCCATAAAAGAAAATTATAAGGAAAAAAGTAATAAATTACATGGAAATTTTATCTTTCATTTGTCAAAAACAACAAATAACATGAAAATAAAAACAAAATGGCAGTGGAGGGAACAGATATTGACAAGAGGGAAACATTTTTAATTTTCAAATCAGTACCAAAAAAAACCCAAAGAATCCCTGCCAAGTAGAAAGAGGAGAAAAAATATTTTTAAAAAATCCCCCAGGGGGAAAAAATAACTATTTGTCCACAAATCTTGATATGTTAAACTTAACTCATAACTAAATGTGTACAAATTAAGATAATATCATAATATCACTTAAACTTATAAGATTAGCATAATATTCCTTTTAAATGATAGTACTCAAAGATAACAAATGAGTAGAAAGATTAGGAAAGAGATTTGGCAATATTCATCAAAATTTCAAATATATACAGTCTGATACTGTAAGTCTAAATTTAGGAGTTTTAGAGACATGTATAATTGTACAGCTATGTACAGCAAACTATTCAATATGGGTCATATAGCATAAAATGTAAGAGTAGGCTTTGGATTCAAAATGTCTGAATGAAAATTCATAGATGTGTTATTTGTTCTCTTGAAGGCTGTTTTATTAATCTGTAGCATGAGAACAGAAGATGTTTTCTGTGTGGATTAAAAAAATATTGAATTAGAATAATTTAGTAAAAGGGGCTTCCCAGGTAGCTCACTGGTAGAGAATCTGTCTACCACTACAGGAGACACAGGATATGTGGGTTTGATCCCTGGGTCGGGAAGCTTGCCTGGAAGAGGAAATGGCAACCCACTCTAATATTCTTGCCTGGAAAATTTCATGGACAGAGGAACCTGGTGGGCTATAGTCTGTGGGGCTGTAAAGAGTCAGACATGACACAGCATGCATGCATAACTTAATTTGAAAAGAAAAACAATGTAGAGAGAAATGTTCTAAGTAGAATTCTATAAAAATCAAGTCATTCTGTGGGTGAAAAGGGACTACAGAGAGTTAAAAGGTGAGCTGCAAATTGGGAGAAGACAAAAAAATTTGTATCTTGCAAGGCAGCAAGAAAGAGACAATCCAACTAGAATTGGACAAAAGTCATCGTGTGGAAACTGTCCCTTCTGATGGACTTCTCTTTGCCCTCCATTGTGCTCTCTGAACCAAGAAGCTGACTTGTGTGACCTCGTTAGTAGGATGCTCATGGTCTTCTTTCTTCACATTTATTTTGGAAAGTAAAATCTCATTTAGTAAGTCTTCATTTTAGAGAGTAAATAAAAGATATTGACACTTCTTGATACTTTTCTTATTTGTCAACTTTTATGGTATTAATGATATTTAGGAATGATTTTTCAGATTGAACTTCAAAGACACTACGTCTTTCTGTCCATTCTGCCATTTAAAAATCTGAGGACATTTTTAATTCAACAATTAAATTTAAATTAAATGTATATCTTTGTAAGTGATGCTTTTCATAACTTTTCTAGCTTTATTACTGTACTTCATTGTGAATATGCTTCATTCTTTATCTTTATGCACATATGAAATGTATTTGTTTTATATTACTGTTATGATTACTCTTTTAAGTCTCTTTCCTTAGATGTAAATTATGCATATTGTATTTGTTGGTTCTATTTCAGTGTCTTGACTTTCCTAAAAATATTGATAATTCATGAGTTTAGTCTCTTATTCTGTGGTAGAATTATTGTCTGCAACTGAAGATTACTGTGGAGCTTCTTATTTGCTTTCTACTTTTAGATATTTCCTACAGCTTCTATTTAACAGAGAGCTATCCTTATGATTAAACATGATTATAAATTTATCAATTAAAATGTAGATTTTCTGTAAACTTTTGTCAGAAATTCATAACTGTGGGTTTGAATTTTTTTCTTAAGAGTCAGGGAGAGGATTGTGTTATTTTGTTACTTCACACATGATTGAGATTTTACTATTTTACTTAATTTTTTCTTTTAAATATTATATGTCCTTCACTGTAGTAAGAATATAAGTTTTATACTATTTTTAACAGGGAATTTATTGAGATATCCTTTATGGATTAAATTAAAATATATTTAAGAAAATAGAAATTAAATCATTTAATTAATACACTATTTAGAACACTTGAAAAGAAATATTTCAGGATGATTAAAAATGAAAAACAATTAGATTAAATTTACATTCTCTCACAGAGCACTAATGTTTTCCAGACACAATCACAAGATTATGCTTATATTACATTAATATGAGAATAATAGAAATCAGTCAGTTCAGTTCAGTCGCTCAGTCATCTCTGACACTTTGAGACCCTATGAATCACAGCGTGCCAGGCCTCCCTGTCCACCACCAACTCCTGGATTCTACCCAAACCCATGTCCATCGATTTGGTGATGCCATCCAGCCATCTCATTCCCTGTCGTCCCCTTCTCCTCCTGCCCCCAATCCTTCCCAGCATTAGGGTTTTTCCAGTGAGTCAACTCTTTGCATGAAGTGGCCAAAGTATTGTAGTTTCAGCTTCAACATCAGTCCTTCCAATGAACACCCAAGATTGATCTCCTTTAGAATGGACTGGTTGGATCTCCTTGCATTCCAAGGGACTCTCAAGAGTCTTCAACACCACAGTTCAAAAGCATCAGTCCTTCCACACTCAGCTTTCTTCACGGTCCAACTCTCAAAACCATACATGACTACTGGAAAAACCATAGCCTTGACTAATAGTGAAACTGAATTGCTAATTGTTAAAATGCTGTGATGGTGACTATAATCCTTGATCTCAGATCCTATTGTGGAACCTGTCACTAGAGGCAAGACCTAAATAAGAATACAAGACAGTTTCCAAAATGCCAGTTCATGAATAATGCAAAAATGTAACTGAAATAAATAAAATTGGCCCCATCAGTTTTGACATAAAGATGTGATATAAGATTTCTCAAATCTCATTTGCTTTGAGGAAACTGTGGAAAATTCTGAAAGATATGGGAATACCAGACCACCTGACCTGCCTCTTGAGAAACCTGTATGCAGGTCAGGAAGCAACAGTTAGAATTGGACATGGAACAACAGACTGGTTCCAAATAGGAAAAGGAGTACATCAAGGCTTTATATTGTCACCCTGCTTANACTATCCTTTAGATGTGTATAAGAGACAGCTATTGTTATAATTAATGACTTAAAAAAACTAAAAATAACAGCATAATCACATATATATGATACCTTCTCTGGAATTCAAAAGATTATTTTGATACTTTATAGTAAAGATATTTGAGTAGAATACTGACAGGAAAATATCACCAGAAAAATAAATACTTAAGAAGAAAGAGTCTGTAGTACAACCTTTCTACTCAAGGATGATCTTTTTCATTCATAGATCCCTAGTGCTTAGTGTGTAATAGTTTTCCAATTATTTTTTGAATAGGTGAATAGGCATATGAATAAATGGATATAAATGCATTTATATCTGTATTTATTTATATATTTATATTATATTTATATGCATTTATACAAATTCTAACTTTGTACTGTATGAAAGCTATATGTTTTATTCATTTATATCCTATGAAATAATTCATGGTCTGGAAAAAATGTTCTAAGTAAGCCTCTCTCTTGAGTTTTTATTACCCACGTTTCTCTCCTTTTGAATAACTTTACAATAAAATAGTCTTGTCCATCTAAAGTCCAATGCATTTTTCCTCAGCAGAATGTTCTGTAATAATTGATTATTAGTTGTCTAGTTGAAGTGGCTGACTGGATATAGCTGTCATCAATATCCTGATGAAACAAGTGACAGACATATTATCTATAAAACATGCTTTTAAAAAAATTCAAAACCTGAGATAATAATGAGGCATGGATTATTGAACAGAGCTAGGTTTTTACATGGGAAAGTGAAAGTGTTAGCTGCTCAGTTGTGTCTGACTCTTTGAGACTGTATGAAGTATAACCTGCCAGGCTCCTCTGTCCATGAAATTCTCCAGGCAAGAATACTGGATTGGGTTGCCATACCCTTCTGGACCCAGGGATTGAACCCGGGTCTCCTGCATTGTAGGGAGTTTCTTTACCATCCGAACCCACCAGGGAAGCTCTTATTTTAAAAATATCTACTCTAATCTGTTAAACCACTGGTTATCTAGCAAATGGGCTGGGTATATAGGTCATTTTAGAAGAAAAGAAGTTGAAACAATTTTTGTTTACATATCCATAGTAAATCTGAACTGTGAGATTATTTTATTAAAACATCATTTTCTTCTAAATGATTGCATTTTTAAGGCTGCACATAGACCATAGGCACGGAATTGATAATTTAGGTAACATTCATCTAAGGTCTTCTTCTAGGAGCCAGCATGAGGAATCCTGCCCATGACAAGGTCATGAGGAAGGAAGCCTGGCAAAACGCAAAGATGTGATCAGGCTTCAGGGGTTCCCCCTGGAATTTCCTGAGCATCCACCCGCCAAAACCAGAGTCTGCCTGCTTTACTGTGTTATGCATTCTACCTACTCTTCTGACATTAACAGGGGGCTGTCCCCCCACCACCTTTTTCTGGAAAAAAAAATTAATTTAGAGCTTTTAGATAATAAATCTCCTGGGCATAATACGAGTGTTTCAATCCAAAAACCCCTCTGATGGCTTTCTAGCCTGCCTGCGGGACTCATACAGCTGTGCACGTGATTGTTTGAGGCCTCCCGACCGAGGGAGGCACAGGAAGCTTAAAACATCCTAGGAATGCAGGGGCGACCGAGGAGTCAAAATCATTAGAATAGGACTGATTAATGGTTTCATTTGTTGAGCCAATACTTGCTGCCAAATTTTCATATCTTTTATTTTTAGGTATAGTTGGTATATAGAAAAACAGGTAGTAGACCTGGTATTAGCAACATTAGATCTTTGAGTTAAGTACTTTCTTTGTTATAACCCACTGCACCTTTGTTCTACAGGAATTTAACTTTATTTAGTACTTTGAGGGTGATGCAGAGTAAAGAAAAAACACTTCTAGGGAAAAGGACTTTTCTGGTTTGATAGACAATTATCCAGGAAGAGAGCCATAAAAATGTTAACAGGCCTCTTGGCCAGAAGATAATGTAAACCACCTGAGACCTNATTAGCAACATTAGATCTTTGAGTTAAGTACTTTCTTTGTTATAACCCACTGCACCTTTGTTCTACAGGAATTTAACTTTATTTAGTACTTTGAGGGTGATGCAGAGTAAAGAAAAAACACTTCTAGGGAAAAGGACTTTTCTGGTTTGATAGACAATTATCCAGGAAGAGAGCCATAAAAATGTTAACAGGCCTCTTGGCCAGAAGATAATGTAAACCACCTGAGACCTTTTGTATACGGGAGGGTATGCAAAAAGAAAGCCTTGTTTGTCTCAATGAGGGTCAGGACTGCTGCCCCTGCATAATTCTGCATATTCCATTATTTCTTTATGTACAAACTTGGGGTGTATAAGCTGATTTTGAAAGTGGAGTCTTTGGAGTCTTGCACTGATGCTGGGCTTCCCCATGTTGTTCTTTTCTTTTTCTGGCTAAATTCCCATCAGGGGCGCGGAGGCTCACCATGTCTACTTACTTGTCCCGGCTTCTAAGATCTGTAAGAGAGAGAGCCCAAGGTGGGGCATTCTCCGATATTCAAACGGGCGCCGGTGGCCTAACGTAGATGGTGCAAGTTCCTTGTCTGGAACTTTATTGGTTTTCCACCTAAACCAAGTTAATCAGCATCTTTTCTCTGTCTAAATTTCCTTCTATACTATTTCTTCCTAATCTAATCTTATATCTCTAAATAAATAAGTTTTTCCTCACCAATGCCGTCCCTGCTTCGAATTCCCTGGATCCACCAGGGCTGGACCCTGGCAGTCTTCTCTTGTGGCTCAGCTGGCAAAGAATCTGCCTGCAATGTGGGAGACCTGGATTCATTTCTTGGGTTGGGAAGATTCCCTGGAGAGGGGAAAGGCTACCCACTCAAGTATTCTGGCCTAGAGAATTCTATGGACTGTATAGTCCATGGGGTTGCAAAGAATTGGACACAACTGAGCAATGCTCTTTTACTTTTACCATCTCAGGAAACATGTTTTAATTCATTTGGATTATACTGCTTTTGTCTAACTTTGGATTTTTTTTTGCTGTTATTGATGTAATTCATTGTATCTCCAGCTTACAAAAAAATCAGTTTCTCAATGTAGTTTATAAATTTGTAAAATAATGCTAAAAAAATATTACAATTTTGAAAAACATTTTGAATGTATTAGTAAATGAAATTCAATGTGAATATAGAATATGAATTTAAGTTCACACTTAGTTCACTTTTTAGTGTGTTGATTTTTGTACAAGTAATCAAAACAGAAATGTGAAATAGGAAGTATGACTACTCTAGTAACACATTCAACAGCTATAGTATTTATTGAGCATGTACTATTTATCAAGCATTTTTGTAGATCCTAGGGAAATAGCAATGAAAAAACAGCCCAGTTTTAATTCTTATGAAGTTTCTATTCTAGCTGTAGAAGAAAGACAGCAACATTTTTTAGAATGTGTGTGTGTGTGTATGTGTGTGTGTGTGTGTATTTATATATTTATATATATGCTAAGTCACTTCAGTCATATCAAACTCTTTGCAACCCTATGGACTATAACCCACCAGGCTCCTCCATCCATAGGATTCTCCAAGCAAGAATACTCGAGTGGGTTACCATGCCTTCCTCCAGGGGATCTTCCTGACCCAGGGATCAAACCCATGTCTCTTACATCTCCTGTATTAACAGGCAAGTTCTTTACCACTTGTGCCACCTGGAAGCTTTATATATATATATACATACATACACACACACACACATATAAAGTATTAATGTATATATATATACACATATTTAATCATAATAATATAGATGATGGTAATAATTATTATAAAGAATATTAAAGCAGAATCAAGGAAATATTGAGTGATGGAACAGGGAGAAGAAGATTTTATATTAGCATGGTCAGGCTTTCCCTTATGTAACATTGTAGCAGGGATGGAGGAACAGGGTGGACATCTGAGGAAAGAAATTTCCAGGTAGAGGGAAAAGCAAGCACAATGGCCCTGAGGTAGGAGTGCGCCTGGCATTTTTGAACAGAAAACGGATGCACATAGCTGAAGTCCAGTCTGTAAGACTGACTTTAAATAATGATCCACAAATAATTATTAAAACATGGTATAGAAATAGAGACTATGGTAACTTGTGACTGAATGTTACAGAATTCTACATAAGGAAGCAGTTTTCAGTATGAAATGTGAGGAGAAGTTATCATATGATGGGTTTCAGGAAAAACAGGATAATTTTTCTTTAAAGAGCAAACAGTTTGTGTCAAGGTCTAAAGTAGGAAGGATTGAAGAGAATCTTGCCTACTAGAAATATATTCATGGATAATAGGAAGATCCAGTTCTCCAGTAAAACATTCTGCAATTTGTTGTCTTGTACTTCCCTGGTGGCTTAGTGGTAAAGAATATGTCTGCCAATTCAGGAGATGCAGGAAATGTGGGTTCAATTCCTGGGTCAGGAAGATCCCTTAGAGTAGGATATGGCAACCCACTCCAGCATTCTTGCATAGAAAATCTCATATTCAGAGGAGTCTGGCAGGCTGTAGTCCATGGGGTTACAAAGAGTTGGACACAATTGAGAGACTGAACATGCACATCACTAAGATGTCATTTAGTCATTTCAAAAACTAAGAGACAGTCTGGTTAATTTGAAAACCCTTGGCCAACAGTTAGAAAGCACAGATTCAGTGAGGAGCTTTGCTATCCAGTGGCTAATTTCCTTAGACAGGTCACTCAGTCTAAGTTTCCATCTTCTAAGATACACATTAAAGTTGATGATTATGATCACTCTGAAGATACTTCTCTAAAAAGCTTAATATGAGTATTATAACTGACATGGGGGAGGGAGCAGGATGAAAGATTCAACCCTTTTCAAAACCTTTGCATATTTTATGAAATTCAAACAGGAAAAGCAAATTGTACCACTAGTTTCTCTCTGGTACTAGTTGAAGAGAAATTTCTTTGATTGTTAAGAGGAGGTACTCTTTTCCAGAACAGGGAGTTTAGGAAGGAAACTGAAGGGACCTATAAGTCTGTGCAGCCTTGTCAGAGATAGTAAATCCAGATAAATGATATTGATGGCTTTGGTTTGTGAATTGGGAACTGTTATGCACAACCCCAAGCAGATAGGCACACACTGAACAGAGGGTGAGAAACATATGCTTGCTTCTTTTTGTATTTTGATTGTTTTTTAAGATTTATTACCGAAATGTTGGGACCCCTTTCTTGAGTTCAGTGGTTTTATGCCCCTTCAGGTACTAAAAACACTTGGAAGTCCTTAAAACCTTAGTGCCAACCTGAAAATTTCCTTCCACCTCCAAACTGATTTGCTCTCCTGTGTACCAAAAATATCCTTTNCCCCACACGGCATGGCTTAGTTTCATTGAGTTAGACATGGCTGTTGTCCATGTGATCAGATTGGCTAGTTGTCTGTGATTGTGGTTTCAGTCTGTCTGCCCTCTGATGCTCTCTCAGCTCCTACCGTCTTACTTGGGTTTCTCTTACCTTAGTTATGGGGTATCTCTGTCTCTTATACACATCTAGATGTGTATAAGAGACAGGTATATTCCCTCTTTTTCAAAGTTCTTAGAAAATAGCCTAATACTGATATTTATAAAACTTTCTGGTTATTTCAAAAAAATTCTTTCAATTTGGTATTTTGTCAAATTTAATTTAACAATCCTGCCAGTTCTCTTCTTTCTGTAGAATTTGAAACTAACTTTTCTTCCTTGAAATTCTCTCCTTTTTGCTTCTAACATATTGTGCTTCTTTTTATTCTTCAGCTCTCTAAAACTTCTAGTCTGTCTCTTGTTTACCCTGTCTTGGCTGTCTTCATGTTTCCTAGATTTATTTACATGTTTCAACTACAACCTCTCTAAAGATGACTTCTTATTTATGGCTCAAATTTTCTCAGGGTCAGTGATTACTGATAATTAAAAATTAAATAGATATAGTTTGAAAGTAATTTACAACTTGAATAGAGAATTCTTAAGTACCAGAAACTTCAGCTGAAAGTAAGAGTCTTTTGCTTTTACATTTCAGAACATCCCCTTAATGGTCAATTTCTTTTCTTTCCTCTCCACAGTATAGAAATATATTTATTCAACATGATATACTAAATTATTTTCTGAGTGTTAATGTACTAAACAGTCAGTATATAAACATAAAAAAATATAAAGACTAAAGTAAAAAGACCAATTGCAATATTAGATAATATTAAACATTTGACTCTGTGATAGGTACTATACTAAAAACATGTATTATTTATTTCTCACAATACTACAAAAGAGATATTAATATTATTTCCCTTCTATTGATGTAAAACCAAGAGCAGATACTTGCCTCAGTTCACACAGCTATTTATTGGTAGAGATGGGATACAAACATACATCTGTCCTAACTTACGAGCTCAACTTGCTCATCACTATCTTGTCCTAATTATGGATAACAGTGTAAAGTAGGTGCATATTCCTCCAGCCTCCCTTTTACATGCTACATCATCTCTCTAATAAAAGTACTCTCCTTTGAATATGTAAGAAAAAGGAAGATTGTTCCATATCCATTTCTGGCCCATATCTGAAAACTCCATCCTGGGGTTCATGCTCCTCCATGTGGTCTCTCACTTTACCGAGGCCCAGTCCTTCCTTTGTTCAGGATTCCCAAACTCCTGCAGCCTGCCACTCCTCCCACTATGTGCTATGTGTGGGCCTGGGCTGAGGAGATGGATACAAAGCAAGCCACATCTCTCCTTTTGTTCCATTCCATTGCTCTTCCACCAACATCAACTGAAGGTTGGCCAGGTGTGTCAGATTTCACTGAAGTGTGAAATAAATACATAATGGTTTCCACATTTAAAACTGTTTTCTAAATAAGACTCTTTCCTTATTCTGATGGCAAGCATACAGGGATTAAATCCCACCTGTGGGAGTTCTCTTATGGACTCAATCTAGTTCCTAGCCATAATGCTCTCCAGGTAGATGTTCCTACCTCTCAAAGAGGACCTTCTTTCTCAAAACTCTATAGTCTGAATCTCTCTCCTCAACACTTTGGGAAACCCTACTTCATATCCACAGAAATTTGGCCATTGGATCTTCCCTCCTTTCCCAATTCATGCCTGCTGAGTAAATCATCTGGGAGACACAGTACCCTCCAACAGTAAATACTCCAAGCATCATTTATTTAGTATAAATAACAGAAGGATATGTCAAACAGGTCTTTTGTGCTTCAAGTGCAAGAAAACAGTCCAGTTATAATGTTCGACATTCAACTCCAAGTTGTATCCCCAAGTGCTTCCCCACTGATGTGAGATGCAAACATATCTGTTCATTCTTAAAGGTCCTCAGTTGAATAACTCTTGAATTAAACATTGGCATTTACATATACCTCTTACAGATAAGCTTTAAATCTCAGAGACAGCACAGAGTAAATGCATTCAGCTTTTTCTCTTATTGCTAAGAGTATTTATGTATACAAAAAGAGGACATAATAGAATTCCTGTGTATAACATCAAAAAAGGAGTGCACAGACTTGGCAGGAGGAGGAACTACTCACTCAGAAATTTCCTGTAGAACTTGATATGGTTAACAATGAATGACTATTTTCTACCAACTAATTAAGAACTAAGAAGTGGAATATAATGATACCATAACAATTTCCCATCTCTTTCAGAATTTTCCACAGTTTATTGTGATCCACACAGTCAAAGGCTTTGGCATAGTTAATAAAGCAGAACTAGATGTTTTTCTGGAACTCTCTTGCTTTTTCCAGGATCCAGCAGATGTTGACAGTTTGATCTCTGGTTCCTCTGCCTTTTCTAAAACCAGCTTGAACATCTGGAAGTTCACGGTTCACGTATTGCTGGAGCCCGGCTTGGAGAATTTTGAGCATTACTTTACTAGCATGTGAGATGAGTGCAATTGTGCAGTAGTTTATGCATTCTTTGGCATTTCTTTTCTTCAGGACTGGAATGAAAACTGGCCTTTTTCCAATCTTGTGGCCACTGCTGAGTTTTCCAAGTTTGCTGACANACTCTTGCCATCTCCTGTTTGACCACTTCCAATTTGCCTTGATTCATGGACCTAATATTTCAGGTTCCTATGTAATATTTTTCTTTACAGCATCGGACCTTGCTTCTATCACCAGTCACATCCACAGCTGAGTGTTGTTTTTGTTTGGCTCCATCCCTTCATTCTTTCTGGAGTTATTTCTGCTGACCTCCAGTAGCATATTGGGCACCTACTGACCTGGGGAGTTCATCTTTCAGTGTCATATCTTTTTGCCTTTTCATACTGTTCATAGGGTTCTCAAGGCAAGAATACTGAAGTGGTTTGCCATTCCTTTCTCCAATGGACCACATTCTGTCACCACATTCTGTCAGACCTCTCCACCAGGACCCATCCATCTTGGGTGGCCCCACACGGCATGGCTTAGTTTCATTGAGTTAGACATGGCTGTTGTCCATGTGATCAGATTGGCTAGTTGTCTGTGATTGTGGTTTCAGTCTGTCTGCCCTCTGATGCTCTCTCAGCTCCTACCGTCTTACTTGGGTTTCTCTTACCTTAGTTATGGGGTATCTCTTCATGGCTGCTCCTGTAAAGTGCAGCCACTGCTCCTTACCTTGGATATCTCCAAATAGGGCTTGGCAAAGACACCCCTGAATGGGTCAAGACAGTTAACCAAAGAAGCGGTGCCCAGGATTTAAGGCCTCCAGGGGTTCCTCTAGTCCTTGCCAGCCAAGCGCCTAACACCACACCCCACTCAAGTAAGATCCATGGCCATTCTCAGTAAAAGTAGTACTTGCCAATGGGATGGAAGTCCTGGAGGGAGCTTATGCCAGAACTCTTGGTAGTGAACTTTCTAAAATAAATTCTTCCAAGTAAGATGCACACAAATTCTAAGAGCAGCAGCTTCCCCAAGAGGGGAGGCTCAGTGCCTGGAAGTCTGCACTGGGCCCTGCATCCCCCTAGACCCTGGGGAGCCTGCTGAGCATCATTGTGCCTCCCACGGTGAGCTCCCCAGCAGCTGGGTTTCAGAGCTCCAGGCTCAAACTCTGCCACTGCCAGTGGTCACGGGGAAGCTCTGTTTGGCNGGAAGTCTGCACTGGGCCCTGCATCCCCCTAGACCCTGGGGAGCCTGCTGAGCATCATTGTGCCTCCCACGGTGAGCTCCCCAGTAGCTGGGTTTCAGAGCTCCAGGCTCAAACTCTGCCACTGCCAGTGGTCACGGGGAAGCTCTGTTTGGCCAAATTGTTCAATACCAGATTCCTCTTCACAAGGCACTGTGGATGCCCATCCTGCTCTTCCCCAGCCTCTCTTCCACCTGCCCTGCCCTGTTCCCACCTAAAGTGCCATGTGGTGCCCATTGTCATGGGTGGCTGTTGGGCAGTGGCAGATCTTAGGTCAGAGGGTGAAGCTGGTGGCCAGACAGGGACAGCACAACAGTCATATACCAGTGGAAATAAACACAAATAAAAGGAAATTTCCCAATCTCATCATAATCTACAAACTGAACACTTAAAGGAAATCATCTTAAAGTACTATGTTTAGGGCTAAGTTATTAATAAAATGTACATATATTTGTCTCCCCTTTGACCAGAGTGTTACTATTGCTTCTTCAGAAGACCATAAAAAGAATTAAATCCTAAAATAAGCCCTCAATTTGTTTAAAAAAGAACAACAATGGGGAAAAAAGCTTTCTCTCTCTTCCCTACTTCTCTTCCTCTGGTCCTTTTGACTCATAAGCTTTATACCATCATTCCGGCTTTCACAGCAACTTGGCTTCAGGAAGCACTCCTGGATATCCACCCACTCTCCCTGAGTGAGGAAGTCTAAAATCCTTAAGAACATTGTCCAGGTAGCTGGGAAGGTTGCTCTTAGAGGTGGTGCTCTGCCTTTCCTGGAGGTGGCCCTTGATGATGATGGCCTTCGCAGTCACATGGCATGTGGGGCTGAGATTCAGCGAGCTGCAGAGCACCTTACTGCAGTCTGGCAAGAGCTTGAAGACAGGCAGGTTCTTAATGGCGGCAAGCTTGCCATCCTTAAAATTCTTGCTGTGCTTGGAGCTGCCTAGGTTCTTGTTCTCCTTCCTCCTCTCACTCTTGTGCCAGGTTGCCTCTTACTCGGCTGCCTCCTCCATATTCGTGATGCTGTTGCTCTGTTACCACTGCGGCTTCCGGATCTTAGTGCACAGCCTCTTCTTCTGCATGTTCTCGAACAGAGAGTGGAATTAACTTGCAGGACATGAACTGGGAGAGTAACCACAGCTTCAGTTGCAGCTCCTTCTACTCCTCGGTGACTTTGTGCCAGAACACCTCCTCTTTCTCGTTCTTGTCCTTCCCCAGGAAGGTGGGCACTAGGTTGTAGTCACGGGGGATGGTCTTGCGCTGCAGCAGCTCCTTGAGCTTCTGCATGTGCATGTCCATGTGCATGTGCTTCTGCTTGATTGTTGTGGTAGTTAATGGAAAGCCAGCTAGTGAGTGCCTCCGCATCCTGGTCACACCCAGTTTAGTAGTCATCCCTCAGCAGCATGTAGCCCAGCTGCTGCTGCTCGGCCATCACTTGCTGGCGAGTTCAGGAAGCGCCAACCTGAGTAGTCATATTCTCCCAACTGTTGAACCCGAACTTGTCTATGATATCCAGCAGCAACTGCTCCTCCTGGCTGGTCCAGCCACCTTCAGCCTCAAGCCCCCACAGCGAGAAATGCCCGTTACCCAGTCCACCTCCTTTTGTGTTGACCTGAGAAGATATGTCTCAAAATAACCATCTTTTTGGGGTTTGGATGCCATTTCTGTTATAGATCGGAGATGGGGGAGGCGAGGAAATAAAGTAAAAAAGCCATTAATCTTATAAATGTCTCCTAGAATGGCAAGCCTCAGGCAGAGGATGTGTTAATTTCTTCCTTCCTGCCATCTACAGGTGAACAGGGTTCTGAACAAAGGCACTTTAGTTTAACCAGCAGGCAGAGAATCAGGATTCTCTGAGGCAGGCCAGTATATATGATTATAATCACAAAACCCGTGAAGAGCAAGTCAGAGAAACATTTCCAGCATGGAGTCAGAATTGGCTTTTCCCCAAAACAGTAGCCATGGTCGTGGCAGTGGGGGCTGATCTCAGTGCCCGTCAAGGAGTACTCTGGGCGCTGCTCCGTGTCCTGACACTTGAGCAGTGTAAACACAACAGGCTCACCTTGGCCAGGCAGTAATCTCAGTACCCTTACTAACCTCCACTATCTTCCCCCAGCCACTGCTGCAGACGCCACCTACTAATACAGTCTTAAAGATAAAATTTATTAGGAAAGGAAGACTTTTCTCTGTGGCTAAGTTTCTATTCTATAAGAATTTCCCTCATGCCTACTCTTTAAAATGGGGCATATATATCATATTAATTTTTTAGACTGAAGTAGAGTGCTAAATATGTGATTGATAGAAATGACTCATTCCTACAAGTGAAAATTCAATCATTGTTTTTATTGTCCCTACCCTTCTGCTCTAAATCTTGTATTGAGTCTAATGTATGGGACTGGGTGAGGGGAGGCAGGTTATAAACAACATATTATAAATATATCTATTTTCATATAAGGTAGGAAGATAAAGAAAGATTACTTTAAAAAGTTGCCATCTACTGTCAGTGTAAAAGATGTAAGTCATTTCCTCAGGTATATGTTTTGTTTTTCCCCGTTTTATTTTGTAACACAAGAGCATTTAGGCGGTCAAAGTGCAGTATGGCTTCAGGTGCCCTGTTGATGTTGTTCAGACACTAAGTCGTGTCCCACTCTTTGTGACCCCATGGACTGTAGCAAGCCAGGCTCACCTGTCCTACACCATATCCCAGAATTTGCTTAAATTCTTGTTCATTAGTACATGATGCTATATAATCATCTAATATTCTGCCAGCACCTTATTTTGCCTTCAGTCTTGCCCAGCATCAGGGTCTTTTTCAATAAGTTGGCTCTTTGCATCAGGTGGCCAAAGAATTAGAGCTTCGGTTTTAGGAGCAATACTTCCAGTGAATATTCATGGTTGATTTCCTTTAGGATTGACTGGCTTGATCTCTTTGCAGTTTTAGAGACTCTCAAGAGTCTTCTCCAGCACCACAGTTTGAAAGTATCAATTCTTCAGCTCTCAGTCTTCTTTATGGTCCAGTTCTCACATCCATATATGACTTCTGGTAAAAACCATAACTTTGACTATATGGACCTGATAGCTCTGTTCTTTAATGCAGTCTATGTTTGTCATAGATTTCCTTTCAAGGAACAAGCATCATTTAATTTAGTGACTGTAGTCACTGTTCCCAGTGATTTTGGAGCTCAAGAAAATAAAATCTCTCAGTGCTTCCATAATACTGGCACAGAATAATTGTACTTGAAATATAATTACATTTTGTTATTAGAGAAATTTACTAAGCTTTTTTTTTTTAAAGTAAGAGATGTATGCTGGGAAATAAAATTCATTTACATTTTTACTATGCAGATAACAACTGACCTTTTGAGATATGTATAAATTTAAAACTACTATGTACCCATGGAACCAAAATTAAGGTGTTTTCACCTAAGCCATGTATATTAACTCTTTACATAAT
The DNA here is from genome assembly GCA_006410875.1 of Neotragus pygmaeus. NCBI lineage: Eukaryota > Metazoa > Chordata > Mammalia > Artiodactyla > Bovidae > Neotragus > Neotragus pygmaeus. The sequence continues at coordinate 72,013 of SJYV01028716.1, read as the reverse complement.
GGCCCTAGAACCCAGACAAAGGGTAAGGATTTAAGTAAATGATAAATCCACTTCAGGCTTCCCTGGTGCCTCAGTGGTAAAGAATCCACCTGCCAATGCAAGAGATGCAGTTTTGATCTCTGGGTCAGAAGAACCCTTGGAAAAGGAAATTAGTAACCCATTACAGTATTCTTGCCTGGGAAATCCCATGAATAGAAGAGCCTGGTGAGCTACAATTTGTAGGGTCACAAAAGAGTTGGAAAGGACTTAGTGAATAAACAACAACGATAAATCCACTTCATTTTAAAAGGAACATCATGATGAAATCATTGTTTTGCTTTGTTTTATAGCTGCTAATTATTTCATTAGTTGTATGCATTGTATCATTTCTACATCATTTTTCATGTGAAAAATTTCTTTGGAATTTATGACAGGAAGAATTTTCTGTCTCCTGAGATGATGGTGTACTGGTTCCTTTTTGGTAATAAGAACTACATAATTTGCTTTCTATTTTTTGCCAGGATGCCAGGAAGTACTGGGCAAAACTACAGATTTACTCAGTGACCATGTTCATTTCAGATATATGTGCCTTCACCATAATAGTGTGTCTTTAATTTACTAAATTACTTGATATGCATTGTTCAGTTCAGTCGCTCAGTCGTGTCCAACTCTTTGCGACCCCATGAATCGCAGCACGTCAGGCCTCCNGTGAAGAGGAACTAAGGAGCCTCTTGATGAAAGTGAAAGAGGAGAGTGAAAAAGTTGGCTTAAAGCTCAACATTCAGAAAACGAAGAACATGGCATCCGGTCCCATCACTTCATGGGAATTAGATGGGGAAACAATGGAAACAGTGTCAGACTTTATTTTGGGGGGCTCCAAAATCAATGCAGGTGGTGATTGCAGCCATGAAATTAAAAGATGCTTACTCCTTGGAAGGCAGGTTATGACCAACCTAGACAGCATATTAAAAACCAGAGACATTACTTTGTCAACAAAGGTCTGTCTGGTCAGAGCTATGGTTTTTCCACTGGTCATGTATGGATGTGAGAGTTGGGCTATAGAGAAAGCTGAGCACCGAAGCATTGAGGATTTTGAACTGTGGTGTTGAGAGTCCCTTGGACTGCAAGGAGATCCAACGAGTCTATCCTAAAGAAGATCAGTCCTGGGTGTCCATTGGAAAGACTGATGTTGAAACTGAAACTCCAATGTTTTGATCACCTGATGCGAAGAGGTGACTCTTTGGAAAAGACCCTGATGCTGGAAATGAGTGAGGTCAGGAGGAGAAGGGGACGACAGAGGATGAGATGGTTGGATGGCATCACTGACTCAATGGACATGGGTTTGGGTGGACTCCAGGAGTTGGTTATGGATAGGGAGGCCTGGCGTGCTGTGGTTCATGGAGTCGCAAAGAGTCGGACATGACTGAGCAACTGAACTGAACTGATGGTAGTTTTATCCCTAATTTTTAAAGGAATCTCCATACCATCTTCCATAGCTGTGTCAATTTACATTCCCACCAACAGTGCAAAAGCATTCCCTTTTCTCTATACCTTCTCCCACTTTTGTTGTTTGTAAACATGTTGATGATGGCCATTCTGACTGGTGTGAGGTGATATCTCATTGTAGTTTTGATTTGCCTTTCTCTAATAATGAGCAATGTTGAGCATCTTTTCATGTGTTTGTTAGCCATCTGTATGTCTTCTTTAGGTAAGTTTTTTCCCTACTTTTTGATTGGATGGTTTGTTTTTCTGGCATTACATTTATGAGCTACTTGTGTATTTGAGAAATTAATCCTTTGTCAGTTGTTTCATTTGCTATTATTTTCTCCCATTCTGAGGGCTGTCTTTTCACCTTGCTTATAGTTTCCTTTGCTGTGCAAAAGCTTTTAAGCTTAATCAGGTCCCACTTGTTTACTTTGTTTTTATTTCCATTACTCTAGGAGGTGGGGCACAGAGGATCTTGCTTTGATTTATGTCATCGAGTGTTCTGCCTATGTTTTCCTCTACGAGTTTTATAGTTTCTTTTCTTACATTTCAGTCTTTAATCCATTTTGAATTTATCTTTGTGTATGGTGTTAGGAAGTATTCTAATTTCATCCTTTTATATGTAGCTGTTCAGTTTTCCCAGCACCATTTATTGAAGAGGCTGTCATTGTTGCATTGTATATTCTTGCCTCCTTTGTCAAAAATAAGTTACCCATAGGTGCATGGATTTATTTCTGGGCTTTCTATCGTGTTCCATTGGTCAATACTTCTGTTTTTGTGCCAGTACCATACTGTCTTGATGACTGTAGCTTTGTAGTATAATCTGAAGTCAGGAAGGTTGAGTCCTCCAGCTCCATTCTTCTTTCTCAGGATTGCTTTGGCTGTTCAAGGTCTTTGTGCTTCCATAAGAATTGTGAAACTTTTTGTTCTCGTTCTGTGAAAAATGCCTTTGGTAGTTTGATAGGGATCACATGGAATCTGTAGATTGCATTTGGTAGCGTAGTCATTTTCACAATATTGATTCTTCCTACCCAGGATCATGGAATATCTCTCCATCTGTTTAAATTGTCTTTTATTTCTTTCATTAATGTCTTATAATTTTCTGCATACAGTTCTTCTGTCTCCTTAGGTAAGTTTATTCCTAGATATTTAATGCTTTTTGTTGCAGTGGTGAAAGGGATTGATTCCTTGATTGTCTTTCTGATTTTTAATTGTTAGTATATAGAAATGCAAGTGATTTCTATGTATTGATTTTGTATTCTGCAACTTTGCTAAATTCATTGATTAGCTCTAGTAATTTTCTATATATAGTATCATGTCATCTGCAAGCAGTGAGAGCTTTCCTTCTTTTCTGATCTGGATTCCTTTTATTTCTTTTTATTCTCTGATTGCTGTAGCTAGGACTTCTATAACTATGTTGGAAAATAGTGGTGAAGGTGGACACCCTTGTCTTGTTCCTGATCTTAGGTGGAATGCTTTCAGTTTTTCACCATTGACAATAATGTTTATTGTAGGCTTATCATACATGGCCTTTACTATGTTGATGTAGGTTCCTTCAATGCCCATTTTTTGAAGAGTTTCAATCATAAATAGGTGCTGAATTTTGTCAAAGGCTTTTTCTGCACCTATTGAAATGATCATATGGTTTTTATCTTTCAATTTGTTAATATGATGTATCACATTGATTGATTTTCATATATTGAAGAATTCTTGCATCCCTGGAATAAACCCAACTTGATCATGATGTATGAGCTTTGTGATGTGCTGCTGAATTCTGTTTGCTAAACTTTTGTTGAGGATTTTTGCATCTATGTTCATCAGTGATATTGGCTTGTAATTTTCTTTCTGTTGTTGTTGCCTTTGGCCAGTTTTGGTATCAGGGTGATGGGTAGCCTTTTAGAATGAGTTTGGAAGTGTTCCTTCCTTTGCAATTTTTTGGAAAGAGTTTTAGAAGGATGGGCATTAGCTCTTCTCTAAATATTTCATAGAATTCTCCTGTGAAGCCTTCTGGTCCCGGATTTTTGTTTTGGGGGAGATTTTTGATCACAGCTTCAATTTCAGTGCTTTTAATGGGTTGTTCATAATTTCTATTTTTTCCTGGTTCAGTCTTAGAAGATTGAACTTTTCTAAGAATTTGTTCATTTCTTCCAGGTTATCCATTTTATTGCCATATAGTTGTTCATAATCATCTCTTACAATTCTTTGTATTTCTGCATTGTCTGTTGTAACCACTCCTTTTTAATTTCTAATTTTGTTGATTTGATTCTTCTCTCTTTTTTTCTTGATGAGTCTGCCTAAAGGCTTAATTTTGTTTATCTTCTCAAAGAATCAGCTTTTAGCTTTATTAATATTTACTATTCTTTCTTTCATTTCTTTTTATTTATTTCTGCTTGGATCTTTATGAATTCTTTCTTTTTACTAATTTTGGGGGGGATTTTTTTGTTCTTCTTTTCCAAGTTGTTTTAGGTATAAAGTTAGGTTGTTTTTTCGATCTTTTTCTTGTTTTTTTGATGTAGGTTTTTATTGCTATAATCTTCCCTCTTAGAACTGTGTTTGCTGCATCCCACAGGTTTTGAGTTGTGTTTTCATTGTCATTTTTTTTTTCTAGAAATTTTATGATTTCTCTTTTGATTTATTCAGTAACCTGTTGGTTATTTAGAAATGTGTTATCTAATCTCCATGTGTTTGTGTTTCTTACATTTTTTTTCTTGTAATTGACATCTAGTCTCATAGTGTTGTGGTTAGAGAAGATGCTTAACATGATTTTAATTTTCTTAAGTTTACTCAGGTTTGATTTGTAACCCAAGATGTGGTCTATCCTGGAAAATGTTCTATGTGCCCTTAAGAAGAAGGTGTATTCTTCTGCATTTGGATGAAATGCCCTGAAGATAACAATGAGATACATCTCATCTAATGTATCATTTAAGACTTGTGTTTCCTTATTAATTTCTGTTTTGATGATCTGTCCGTTGGTGTGAGTGGGGTGTTAAAGTATCATACTATTATTGTGTTACTGTCTCTCCTTTTATGTCTGTTAGTGTTTGTCTTATACATTGAGGTGCTTCTGTGTTGCATGCATAGATATTTACAATTGTTACAGCGTCCACTTGGATTGATCCCTTAATCATTATGTAGTGTTCTTCCTTATTTCTTGTAATCTTCTTTATTTTAAGGTCTATTTTGTCTGATATGAGGATTACTACTCTAGTTTTATTTTGCTTCCCATTTGCATGGAATATATTTTTCCATCCTCTCACTTTCAGTCTATATGAGTCTTTAGGTTTGAAGTGAGTTTCTTGTAGACAGCATAGATATGGGTCTTGTTTTTGTATCCATTTAGCCAGTCTGTGTCTTTTGGTTGCAGCATTTAATCCATTTGCATTTAAAGTAGTTATTGATATATATGTTCCTATTGCATTTTATTAATTATTTGGTGTTTATTTTGTAGATCTTTTTTCTTCTCTTGTATTTTTTTTACTATATAAGTCCTTTTAGCATTTGTTGTAAAGCTGGTTTGGTGGTACTGAATTCTCTTAACTTTTGCTTGTCTGAAAAGCTTTTTATTTCTCCATCAATTTTGAATTAGCTTCTTGCCTGGTACAGTGTCTTTATTGTAGTTTGTTTGCTTTTTCTTTCAGTACTTTAAATATATCTTGCCATTCCCTTCTGGCCTGCAGAGTTTCTGCTGAAAGATCAGCTGTTAAGCATATGGGGTTCCCCTTGTACGTTACTTGTTGCTTCTCCCTTGCTGCTTTTAATAGTCTTTCTTTCTATTTAATTTTTGTTAATTTGATTAGTATGTGTCTTGGCATGTTTCTCCTTGGGTTTATCCTGTATGGGACTCTTTCTGCTGCTTGGACTTGATTGGCTATTTCCTTTTCCATGTTGGGGAAATTTTCAACTATAATATCTTCAAAAATTTTCTTATACCCTTTATTTTTCTCTTCTTCTGTGACCCCTTTAATTCGAATGTTGGTATGTTTGATATTGTCCCAGAAGTCTCTGAGACTATCTTCAGTCCTTTACATTCTTTTTACTATATTCTGCTCTTCAGAAGTTATTCCACCATTTGATCTTCCAGCTCGCTGATTCGTTTTTCTGCTTCAGATATTCTGTTATTGATTTCTTCTTGACTATTTTTAATTTCAGTAATTGTGTTGTTTGTCTCTGTTTGTTTATTCTTTAATTCTTCTAGATCTTTGTTAATTGATTCTTGCATTTTCTCCATTTTGTTTTATAGGTTTTAGATCATCTTTAATATCATTATTCTGAATTCCTTTCCAGGTAGTTTACCTATTTCCTCTTCATTTATTTGGAATTCTTTCTTTCTAGTTTGTTCCTTCATTTGTATAGAAACATTTAACTTCTTGGGTTTGAGGTCTCAGGCTGAATTCTTTCTTCCTTTTGGTTTCTGCCCTCCTAAGGTTTGCAGACAGACTGAAAAGTGCAACACAGATTAACCAATCTGATCACGTGGACCACAGCCTTGTCTAATTCAATGAAAGTATGAGCCATGCCATGAAGGACCACCCAAGACGGATGGGTCATGGTGGAGAGTTCTGAAAAAACATGGTCCACTAGAGAAGGGGATGGCAAACGACTTAAGCATTCTTGCCTTGAGAACCCCATGAGCAGTATGAAAAGGCAAAAAGATAGGACACTGAAAGATGAACTCCCCAGGTCAGGAGGTGCCCAATATTCTACTGGAGATAAGCAGAGAAATAACTCCAGAAAGAATGAAGAGACAGAGCCAAAGCAAAAACAACACCCAGCTGTGGATGTGACTGGTGACAGAAGCAAAGTCTGATGCTGGAAAGAACAATATTGTGTAGGAACATGGAATGTTAGGTCCATGAATCAAGACAAATTGGAAGTGGTCAAACAGGATATGACAAGAGTGAATGTTGACATTTTAGGAATCAGAGAACTAAATGGACTGGAATGGGTGAATTTAACTCAGATAACCATTATATCTACTACTGTGGGCAAGAATCCTTTAGAAGAAATGGAATAGCCATCATAGTCAACAAAACAGTCTGAAATACAGTACTTGGATGCAATCTCAAAAACAATAGAATGATCTCTGTACATTTCCAAGGCAAATCATTCAATATCATGGTAATCCAAGCCTATGCCCCAACCGGTAATGCTGAAGAAGCTGAATTTGAATGGTTCAATGAAGACATACAAGACCTTATAGAATGAACACCCAAAAAGGATGTATTTTTCACTATAGGGGACTGGAATGCAAAAGTAGCAAATCAAGAGATACCTGGAGTAACAGGCAAATTTAGCCTTGGAGTACAGAATGAAGCAGGGCAAAGGCTAATAGAGTTTTGCCAAGAGAACACATAGGTCATAGCAAACACCCTTTTCCAACAACAAAAGAGAAGATTCTACACGTGGACATCACCAGGTTGTCAATACCAAAATCAAATTGATTATATTCTTTGCAGCTAAAGATGGAGAAGCTCTATACAGTCAGCAAAAACAAGACTGGGAGCTGACTGTGGCTCAGTTCATGAACTCCTTTTGCTACATTCAGACTTAAAGAAAGTGGGGAAAACCACTGGACCATTCAGATATGACCTAAATCAAATCCCTTATGATTATACACTGTAAGTGAGAAATAGACTCAAGGCATTAAATCTGATATACAGAGTGCCTGAAGAGCTATGGATATAGGTTTGTGACATTGTACAGGAGACAGGGATCAAGACCATCCCCAAGAAAAATAAATGAAAAAAAGCAAAAATAGCTATCTGAGGAGGTCTTAAAAATAGCTGTGAAAAGAATAGAAGCAAAAAGAAAAGGAGAAAAGGAAAGGCATACCTATTTGAATGCAAAGTTCCAAAGAATAGCAAGGAGAGGTAAGAAAACTTTCCTCAGTGATCAATGCAAAAAAAAAAAAAAA
>SJYV01028716.1:0-63482 GCA_006410875.1 Neotragus pygmaeus | reverse complement strand
AGAAGATATTAAGAAGAGGTGGCAAGAATACACAGAAGAACTAAACCAAAACAGATCTTCCCGACCCAGATAATCATGATGGTATGATCAAGTACCTAGAGCCAGACATCTGTGATGCAAAGTCAAGTGGGTCTTAGGAAGCATCATTACGAACAAAGCTAGCGGGGGTGATGGAATTCCAGTTGAGCTATTTCAAATCCTGAAAGATGATGCTGTTAAAGTGCTGCATTCAACATGCCAGCAAATCTGGAAAACTCAGCAGTGGCCACAGGACTGGGAAAGGTCAGTTTTCATTCCAATTCCAAAGAAAGGCAATGCCAAAGAATGCCAAAACTACCACACAATTGCATTCATCTCACACTCTAGTAAAGTATTGCTGAAAATTCTCCAAGCCAGGCTTTAGCAGTATGTGAACCATGAATTTTCAGATGTTCAAGCTGAGTTTAGAAAAGGCAGAGGAACCAGATATCAAATTGCCAACATTGCTGGATCACAGAAAAAGCAAGAGAGTTCCAGGAAAATATCTACATCTGCTTTATTGACTATGCTAAAGCTTTTGACTGTGTGGATCACCACAAACAAAATTCTGAAAGGGATGGGAATACCAGACCACCTGACCTGCCTCTTGAGAAATCTGTATGCTGGTCAAGAAGCAACAGTTAGAACTGGACATAGAACAACAGACTGGTTCCAAATCAGGAAAGGAATATGTCAAGGCTGTATATTGTCACCCTGCTTATTTAACTTATATGCAGAGCACTTCATGAGTAACGCTGGGCTGGATGAAGCACAAACTGGAATCAGGATTGTCAGGGGAAATATCAATGACCTCAGATATGCAGATGACACCACCCTTATGGCAGAAAGTGAAGGGGAACTAAGGAGCCTCTTGATGAAAGTGAAAGAGAAGAGTGAAAAAGTTGGCTGAAAGTTCAACATTCAGAAACTAAGATCATGCATCTGGTCCCATCGCTTCATGGGAAATAGATGGGGAAACAGTGGAAACAGTGACAGACTTTATTTAAAAAAAAATAGCTCTGACCATTCAGGCACATAGAGGGGCCCCCCTGCCTGGGGTCCTACTCTGTAGATCAGTGGATCAGGCACTTAAAGAGGCACCCTTGGTGAGGTCCTGCCCTGTAGTTCAGTGCATCAAGCATTTGATGGGCCAGCCTCTTTATTGTTCAGCTGCCAATGCTGGCCTGTGGGGAGAGAGAGGCTATGGTGATGGTGATAGCTTACGGTGAATGGTGTTGGATTTGTGATCTTCAAAGAAGAATATTTATCTTTGGGATCAGGGACCAGTCTTGATCACTCAAGAGTTTTGTGTGTCAGAGTTTTATTAAAGAATGAAAAGGGACAGAGAAAGCTTCTGACATAGACAATCAGAAGGGGGATGGAGAGTGCCACCCTGCTAGTTTTAGCCAGCTGTTTTATATCTGTTAGAAATCGGATAAGAGAGACACCTCAAGGCTGATGGAGTTTCACCAGGCCCCTCTCCCACAATACGCATTTTTAAGATAGGATGGCACAAGGTGTGTCATCCCCCAGCCATAAAACAATTGATATGAATACTAGTTTGTTGAACTATTATCACCCCAAGGTTTGAGAAAAGAAAAAAATGTTAGTCTTAACTTGTTTTAACATTTTGAAGAAAGGCAGATTCCAAAGCATAATTTCATCAGCATAGCTTAAGAAAAAAAACATTTCCATAGAGAGTTTGTTCCCCCCTGCCACTTAAGAGAGAGATAAAAAATGTCTGGCACTTGAAGCCTATTTCCTCTGTTTGGAGACCCCTGGCCTTCCTGCCTGTTACCTTCTCAATGGCTGCAACCCCTACGTATGACTCAGCAGAATCACCTTGCTTCCACGGCTGCCCGGCTTTCCTCCACAGCCATTTCTCATCATAAACTTCTCCCTCACCTCTCCTCAATCTGTCTCTCCACTGTCAACATCAGCCCTCACCCTGGGATCACTCCACCCTCCCCAAACTCCAGCTCCCAGACACTACACCTTCCAGGGGACCTGTGTCCCTGTCCGGAGTATGCATGGCTGTGGCAAGGACTGTCTGATTCTCATTCCAGTTAGGCTGCCACAGATCAGCTGTTTCACTTTCAGCCTTAAATATTTCTCCTCTGACTCAGACAATTGGCCCCATGTGGGGATCAGACCCTTGACTCAGACAATTGCCCTGATGTGGGGATCAGACCCCTGCTTCCCCTACCTGCCGAGGGCAGGTCCAGTCCTACTACACTCCTGTTTCCCCCTAGTTCCTTCTGCATGGTTCTATATATTCTCTTCCTCTGGTCAGGTACTCCTGTCCACGCTGAGCTGGTGTTTGGCATGCACTTCTGTGTCTGAGGTGTATTCCTGATGGATCCATGGTGAGAGATGTACTCCACATCCACCTACTCCTCTGCCATCTTGTTCTCTTCCAGGATCTTCTCTATTCTTATTCATAGATTATCTTCAGCACTCTTACCAAAGAATAAACCTTTTCTTTAATTTGCACTGACCTAGAACAGACTATTGACTTATGAACACTCATAGTTAACATATTGTTGCTAAGTTGCTTCAGTTGTGTCCGACTCTGTGCGGCCCCATAGACAGCAGCTCACCAGGCTCCCCCGTCCCTGGGATTACTAGGTATATTAAGCCAGATAGTTTATATAAGCATAAATTTTTAACATTGTTTTAAAACAAGATGATAACTATTACACACATAATAATGAACTCTAAAAGAATCATTTTAGGATTTCATCATGTTACTGTATTTGGATCCTTTTATTCTGTAACTTTCTTAAAATCCAGGGTCCTGGGCCAGTTTTACATGTATGCAACAGTCTGTTCACAAAAATGCAATTATATTGTTGTATAGATAAAAAATCTTAAAAAAAAATTTTATCTTTTAAAATTTTTGTGTGAGCCTACTGAAATACTTAGGACACTACTATAAAACAGATGTAAGAAAAGGTGTTTTAGAAGAAAAATATTAGCAATAAAAGTTACAGCTGATTTATAAGAAACAAAATGATAAAGTCTGCTAGAAGGAAGAAGTGAAGTGAAGTGAAAGTCATTCAGTCGTGTCTGACTCTTTGCTACCCCATGGACTTATACAGTCCATGGAATTCCCCATGCCAGAATACTGAAGTGTGTAGCTGTTCCCTTCTCTAGGGGATCTTTCCTATCAATCTAGGGATCAAACCCAGGTCTCCTGCATTGCAGGCATATTGTTTACTGTCTGAGCCACCTGGGAGTCCCAGATGGAAGAGGTGACTTTGAAATCTTGGTTTTGAGAGTGTTAAAATGATTCATAAAAGCAAATGTTTCCTTGGGAAGGGATTATCTTGCTTTCTATTGAGTTCAAGCAAGAACATAACATCTTAAATGCTGGACTGAACCTGACTAGGCCCAAGTCTAGGCCAAGTCTAACCCAGAGCCAGTTTGGCCAGTTATATACATTGATTTATATTTTCAACTGTAAGATTTAATACAAACATTTCAGTTTGTGTAGATAACTGCTGATACTTAGGATATTGTTTAAGGCTGAAAGCAGCGTAAATAAAAGCATAGGTAACAGATGTACCTACTGTATCTACTGAAGATACAGTAGAAGATTATGCTTCATAAGCTAAGGGCTGCCTGGACATACTGAACAGAGAAGTCAGGCAGATGGGAAAAAGTAATCTCAATTTGTTTACAGGAGTGCATGTGGAAGTAACAGTAAGCTTTTTGGTAGGTTTCTTTAAGATAACTGAAAAACAATTTATCCCAAACATGTTGAGCAAACATTTCTCTGTGAACAATCTGATAAACTGATAAGAAATTGAAATTAAAGTTTGTTGCAGCTTACTGGTATATGATGAACTATAGACTAATAGAATATTTGAAGATACTCTATTAGAAAGCAAGTTTGAACACCGAGACTTGCTGCATGATTGTGCAACAGCTGCTGTGAATATTAATAATACTGTCTAACAACTTTTGTTTTCCCATGGCACATTCAGAAATTGTTTTAAATTAATTTTTAAAATGACTGTTCCTCATTGCCTTTTAGCAGTTTTAGCATAGCATTAAGTCAGTTTACCGTGATGGGCTGAGGCCTTTATAAATGCAAATATACAACATCTACACAAAGACCTAATTAAACAATGTACCTCTTTTTTAGGTTTGTGCTTTAACAGTTAAATCTATTTTGGGGATTTAATAATAGGGAGTTTGTTTACTTTGAAAGTTGCAATCAGTAACACCAAATTTGGGCTGTAAATATTTGTTGCTTATACTTTCACAAGAATTTTTACTGTGCTTAGTCTCCAAGTACTTTCAAGATGAATTAAACATTGATGCTTTCAGCATTTTGTAATCCTAGATCATGCCAAACTGAAAATGGAAAAGCTTGGGGAAAGTGACTTCTTTTCTGAACCGATCAGTATTTTTCAAATTCATCTGTTTCAGACTTGATAGGTCTAATTTCCCATGTATATCATTTGCTTTTAACATGCCCTTAGGATTTTGTCAGCTACATAAAAATTTGGACCATAATGTAGCTGGCTTTCTCATGCTTCTTCATTAGTTCTCTACACAATAAAAAAGAATTCCTCCAGAAAATAACTAGCTGTCTTTATTTTTTTTTAATTTTTATTTTTACTTTATTTTACTTTACAATACCATATTGGTTTTGCCATACATTGATATGAATCCTCCACGGGTGTACATGAGTTCTCAATCCTGAACCCCCCTCCCACCTCCCACCCCATATCATCTCTCTGGANTTTGCTAACATGTTGACCATTTCTAATGTTCTTCTTTCATGTAGATTAAGTTTCCATCCAGTATTGTTTTTCTTCTGCTTAAAGAATTTCTTTTAACGTTTCTTATGGTACAAGTATACTGTTGACGACCACTGCCTCTTTTTCCTTTTGAAAAAGTCTTTAATTTGTATTCATTTTTGAAAGAATTTAATTGGATATAGAATTCCAGGTTGAGAGTGGTGGTCGTGTCCTTCCCTCTGGGCATTTTAAAGATATCATTTTTTTTGAAATGCCAGATGGCCAAGTTTTTGTGGTTTTATTAACAGAAACGCAGTGTGCAGATGGGCTGTCTGTTCCTTTCTCTGCTGGGCGGCCCGGCATAGGATTGGTGGCCCTGAGGGCCGGCAGGATTGCTCTTTCCACACTGGCTTTGAGTTCTTGGAGGAGACGTGTGAGTAACCTCAGCACAGAAGGTTGTTGCACGTCAGCAGCACTTCAGGCTCCCTGAAGTTGTGGACCAGGAACTTCCGGAAGCCACTGGGCAGTATGACCTTCGTGTTCTTGTTGCTCCCGTAATCAGCATTGGGCACTCGTGTCTGCCCTTGAGTTTCTTGAGCACCCTGTTGTCAGTGCCTCTGGGTTTCCATCAGTTAGTTCCACTTAATTTTGACACATCAGTCTGACTGGTGTGGGTTCAGCTTCTTGGTCCTCCTTTTGACGGGCTTCACGAGGGGTCTGAAGGTGGCCCTGTTGGCTGTCACCTCTGTAAAGTGGGCAGTGCTGAGGAAGAGCCAAAGATACTATCCTGTTGTTTGTTTGTTGTTGTTTTTTTTGTCCTGCACGGTTATTGATCAGAAGTCTGAAGTCATTTTTAATCTTGATTCATATGTGTAGGTAATGTTTCTCTCTTTTTTCTGGCTGCTTATAATATTTTTCCCTTTTCATATTTTTAGGATTTGGTTATAGTGTACTTTAGTATACTTATGTGTTTGTTCTGCTTTGGGATTGTTGAGCTTCTGGACCTATGAGTTGCTAGTTTTCATCAAACTTAGAAAATTCTCAGTCATTATTCAAATATTTTTCTCTTTGGGGTCCTCCACCGTCCTCCATTTTAATCAGTTTCTGCTGCGGTGTTCTCAAGTGCACTTACTTTTTTTCCTGTAGCAGCTAATCTACTGCCATTACCATTCAGTGAAATTTCTATTTCAAATATGTTTTTTCATCTCTAGAAGTCCTACTGTCTTCTTATACCTCACATTTCTGTCCTTACTGTGATTGTGTTTTCCTTTAAATTGTTTTTCAAAAGAAAACCTTTAATTTATTTGACTGTTTAGGCTCTTGGTTGTTGCACATGGGATCTTCAGTTGTGGCGTGCAAACTCTCAGCTGTGGCATGTGGGGTCTGATTCCCTGACCAGGGATCGAACCTAAGCCCCCTAAACTGGGAGCATGGTGTCTTAGCCACTGAACCCCCAGGAAGTTTCTCTTTAAAATTTATTGAGGTTTCTTACTTGACATACAGCATTATATTAATTTCAGGTGTACAACATGATTTGATATTTGTATTTTTTTGTAATGATAATGCATTTATTTGAAAGTGCTCACCTATGCTTTTTTGCCTTTGTAGAAGGGTTCAACACATTTGACTATACATATGTAAGATGGAGCATCATGGAGCTGGCCTCTTAGTCTTGTTGCCTACCTAGTAGAGAAATTCACAATTTCAGTGTCTGTGCTAAATGGTCTTTCAGATTCTACTTAAATCTTTGGAAAATAATAAGTTTGTTACTCCATAAGTGAGTATATTCCATTAAAAATGTATTTATTTATTTATTTTTGGCTGGGTCTTTTTTTTCCCCAAGATTTATATTTTTATTAAAAAATTTTATTTTTACCTTATTTTGCTTTACAATACTGTATTGGTTTTGCCATACATTGACATGAATCAGCCACGGGTGTACATGAGTTCCCAATCCTGAACCCCCCTCCCACCTCCCACCCCATATCATCTCTCTGGATCATCCCCGTGCACCAGCCCCAAGCATCCTGTATTGAACATAGACTGGCGATTCGTTTCTTACATGATAGTATACATGTTTCAATGCCATTCTCCCAAATCATCCTACCCTCTCCCTCTCCCACAGAGTCCAAAAGTCGTTCTAAACATCTGTGTCTCTTTTGCTGTTTTTAATTGAACTAAATTCTTGAATAAAGCTGGACTGGTGAAACTCATGGATCTTGTGGACTTGGTTCAGCTTCTGACAAGTAGTTTGTCTGCTCAGACCTTACCCCTCTTTCAAAACCATGTCTGAGCTGCCTGTTAAAGATGGGAGTCTGTCCTCCTCGTCATAAGGAAGTGGACTTGTTAGGATTCTTCCAGGGGGCCGATTGGTGTTTTGAATGGAGCAGTCCTTCATTGTGTCGTCTGTAGGACATTTAGTCCCCCAGACCCCTGCCTTCTAAATGCCTGTGGGGCTTTCTGGTCACTGTGACAGCCAGAAACACCTCCACACACTTTTAAATGCCTGTCTGAGGGTGATTCCACCCCAGAGTTGAGATCCGTTGGGTCATGACATTGCTTTGAGACTGGCCAGGTTTGTATTTTGTTGGTGGTGAAATGCTGCAGGGAAAGACACTGGCATTGTTTTGGCTTATGTATATGAAGTGGTTCCTTTGTTTTACTCTTTTAACTAAAACATTAATTAAGTACATATTAATTGAGTATCGATACCAGTTACATTCTAAGTGCTAAAGATCAGGCTTCACCAAGGTGGTAAAGTGCCTGCCTTCAAGGAACTGAAAACTAGCAGGGACAGACATTAATAAACAAGTTATATAATGAAGAATTTCAGGTGGTATCATAAGGACATCCACATGCAGAGTAGCAAGGATGAATGATGCCTGTCCTGGTTATCAAGAAATAGTTTTCTAAAGAACACAGGTATTTCAGCATGAGCTAGAGAATCACCTGGAAAATAATTGTATTTGGCAATTCTCAGATTGGTAAGAAGTCATTTGTGAGGTCTGACTGACCTCACAGAGCAGTGAGTTGGAATACGATGTAGGGAAATGCTTGCTCTTTTCTTGGCAGCCCCCGAGAACGGTCTTGGAAGTCAGGCTTTGGTGTGCTGAGACCCTAGAAGGTTCTGTGAAGCCAAAGTTTGAGGAATTCAGAGAGTGTTGCTATTTAAGCTCCATGGTGGGGTTGTGCTTCTTACACACTTTGAATATCCCAGAAAGACTCTGTAAGGAGCCAGCATCAGTGGTGGGTCCCCAAGGAAGAGGAGGCTGTTGGGATGAGAAGGGAGCTTCCTTTTTGAATTTTTTAAAGCAGAGTATATTTACATGGCTCACATAAAAAGGTACAAAAGCATATATGATGAAACAGACTTCTTTGGTGCTGTGTATGTTTTCAAGTTTTTTCTCTGGCAAATATTAGCTGTTCAGGAGATGAACTAATTTAAAGGGAAGTTCCTTTAAGATTATGATTCACAGTGATTAGTTGTATCTCAGGAAGAAAGTGTTAGTTTAAATCAGAATGAGATTTCCTGAATAATAGAGCTGTTTGTGTTAGTTCCATCTAGTTGAATAACTTACATTATTATTTATGGGATAGCATTAAGGTTGCTGCTTAATAAAATGTGGTCTAAACAAAACCTGATTATTTTGATTAAGTAGAAGAGCTCCAGTCCTTTTGGTACCCATCCTTTTAGCTGAGTCATCATAGGCAGGTTCTTTAACCTCCCTTGCCTCAGTTTCCTCATCAGCAATACTTCCACACATTTATTGTGAGAATGAAGTAAAGAAGGAGCTAAGTAAATATTTGCACTTAATATTTACCAGATGGACTGAAGGAAGCCCTCAAGAAGGCAATGAACTTTATATAATCTGTTCAAACCCAATCCATTCTGCTCTTTGTTGCCTGCTCATTCATTCAGCAAATATCTGTGGAAGGCCTATGGCTCAGCAGGTGAAGAATTTACCTGCAATGTAGGAGACACAGGAGAAGCGAGTTTGATCCCTGGATTGGGAAGATCCCCTGGAGGAGGAAATGGCAACCCACTCCAGTATTCTTGCCTGGAGAATTCAATGGGCAGAGGAGCCTGGTAGGCTATAGTCCAAAGGGTCACAAAGGAGAGTTGGACACAACTAAGCAAATAAGCACATAACCTGTGCCTGATACTGACCCAGGGATACAGTGATGAGCAGACACAGTTTCTGCCCACTTGGAGTATATAATCTGGTGAGGACACAGACATCAGTCGGATATCACACACTTAAAATTGTAGTTCGACTTAGTCCTTGAAGGAGAGGTACATGGTGTGAGTGTATATTCAGGAGATTTGAATATACAGATATTCTCCTGTCAGAGAAGGAATGCTTTCCCAAGAGGGCATCTGAAGGATAAGTTAAGCCGTCAGAGAGAAGGGAAGGAACAGCTGGTTGCAAAGGCCCCTTGACAGAGGAAGGAAAGGCGAGTGTGTGCGTTGTGGGCAGAGCTGGGGAATGTGGTGCCAGACCTGGTATGTCAGAGGAGACGCATGGCCAAACTGAGAAGGTTTTTCTGTATTAGAGTCGTTGTTGTTTACTGGGTCGTGTGGGTGGATGAGATCAGATTATTGTTTTGAAGAGAGAGTCTGCTTGCAGGGTGGAAACTGAATTAGAGGAGAGCCAGCATGGATGTGAGTGAGCTGATGAGAAGGCTATGGCAGTGGTCCAGGCAGGGGTTTTTTGAAGCTTGGACTTAAGTGACGTTGGAAGAAATGGGGCAAAGTGGATGGCCTGATTCCAGGGATGTTTAGGAAGGCATATGGGAAGACTTGATATGGTGTTTGCTCTGGCAGGTGAGGGGAGACGCTGCCCAGGATGGTCTTTTGGATTCTAGTTTGCGTATTTTGGTGGAAGGGTTGACTTTCACCCAGACAGGGAAAGCAGAAGAGGTCATGTGTGGTGGAGGGAGAGGATTATGAATCTGGTATGGGATTTGTTAAGTCCAGGAGAAGGCAGGAAGTTCAAGAGAGGTGTGGGCTGGAGCCCTAAACGCATCAGCTTATGGATGCCTGGAGCTTTAGGAGGGAGGGAAGCACATTCAGGTTTCCAGTTACTTTCCATACTTTCTAATTTTATGCTGGCTGACCTTGTCCTAGGGAAGAAGGGGCTCTTGAGAAGGACTTCGGATGAAGTGGTAGGGTCCTTCCAGCAGAGTCCTTGCCTCCCTGTGTGGGAGCAGCTGGGCATGAGGAATCTTTGGGGACCCTCTGGACTGGACTCTTTCCTCTCTCCACTTCCATTCTTTTCCCCAGAAGGCTTAGCACTTGCCATCTAAACCAGCTGGGAGGAGTTTGGAGGCTGGCTCCACAGATTAGCTCATTTGTCTGGATATTATCTGTGGATAATTGGGAATTGGTTTGAACATCAGTTAACAGTAAACTAATCATGACTCTCTCAAGCTGCTTGTTTTCTTCCTTTGGAGATTTGTAGATTTCCTTCTAGGTTGTCTGTCTCTGTCTCTTGTCTCTCCCTTTCTCTGAGCTGTGGCCATGTCAGCTAAGGGTTGAAGGTAAATTTGAGGGTGAGGGGAGAGATCCAGAGAAAGAAACAGACTAGGACCAGGCGAGAGGGCCACATGCTGCCTGCGGGTTGGTCTGTTTATCTGTCAGCTTGTCAATAGCTTATTTTCAAAAACCCGACTTTCTTTTCTGCTGGGGATTGGTATCCTGAGCGACAGGTGGTAATAGGAACCAGTGTTCATAGTTTACTGCTTCCTTGGCTCCAGGTAGATGCTGAATGTAGGCAACTGGGGCCCCCTTGTGGCTGGATCTGGTTCTTCACTTTTGCTCTGCTTGCTGGTCAATGTGGAGGGTGGCGGTGGGCAGAGATGGCAAAAGGAAAGTTTGGCTCTCCCTTAACACCTTTTGTGGACTTTGCTGTTGTTGTGGGTTTCACGATGGTCCCCAGCCGCTGCTACTCAGCTGCTTGGGGCCTCTGAAGCCACATTCAGCCTTCTTGAGGTGTTGTGACTGTGAACCTGAACCTGGAAGCCCTCTCTCCATGTTCTCTAGCAGATCTGGGCTTCTCAGGCTCCTTACAAGGAACCCACCACAGCCCTCTCTGCAGTATGGAGACGGGTGAGAAGTGCCAGAAGTAGGTGTTTGTGTGGGTCGCTCCAGAATGGCATGCCTTTGGTTTTTTGATGTCCATTGGGTGGCACTGCAATCTTACTTTTGTTTTTATTTTTCTTTGCAGCCAAATTCTGCTCCAGGAAGTGAAAATGTGGTGCCCCGAGAGCCGCTGGTAAGAAGCCACGGTATATAGTATGAGTCTCTATTAATTAAAATACATAGTATGATTCTCTGTTAATTAAAACACTGAGTTTAAAGAAGCCTGATGATCCTATAGTCATGCGTCAGTAGTGCCCCCGAATGTAGGAGTGGAGGTGTTCTGTGGAGACCCAGCCCGTCAGTGACCTCTTACTTCTGACTGCTTTTCAGGCATGCAGAGGTTAGCGAGATTCCCTCTTAGTAAAGCCTGGTCTTTTCTGGAATGAGGAGCACCCACCCCTGGTCTTGTGATGCACGTTTTATTTCTTGTTAATCAGTGGGATGCCCAAAACCTATGGTGGCTAAGCTGAAGTGAGGTTGCTGCACCTGACCAAGGAACTGAGCTGCTTGATTGTCTGAAATAGCCATTCTGTTCCTCAGAGTGAAGGCACTTCAAATGGCCTCTGAAGAACAGATAAGAGAGAGAGAATTCTGTTTCTGCCTGGCCTGTAATTAGGTTCGTGATGCTCACTACCAACATTCTCTGCTTACACAATTGAGAGGGAAGTGGCCTACTAAATGCTGAAGCTAATTTTCTTTACACAGTGCATGGTGGTCTTAGCCTGAGTGCCTGCCCCATTTTCTGTTTTGCATTTCAAAGCCTACTGCAAATCCTCTTGGCTGAATATTAAGCCCTGTTCTGTACTGGAAATTCCCTGGCAGTCCAGTGGTTAAGACTCTGTACTCCCATTGCTGGAGCCTGGGTTCAATCCCTGATTGGGGAACTAAGATTCCACAGGCTGTGCATCACAGCCNTTTAGTTGGATCTCCTGTATGGAGATATTTGCCTCTGCTTTTAAGTATAAAGTCAGTGGACTCAGATTGAATTGGACATATTCGAGAGTATCAAAATTTCCATTTTATTTCATTTTATGATTGTTAAAGTAGTAGAAATTTTCAGATGGGCATATTTTCTGTAGTTCTTACTCAATTTTTTCTGAAACTTGGGCAAAGATTCCTAGTTCACAGACCCATTAACATTTGTATGATTGGTTACCATAAACAGATTTTTCATCAGTTTTCCACATTGTCCCACATTGTTTAAAGAGAATTAAAATGCTTAGATTTTAAATTTCTTGACTAATCATTTCTATCATCTCCTGAATATAGTTCATATGGTTTAACAAATTGCTGACATCTTTAGTCATTGAGTTTTATTAACTAAAGGACTTTTTACAACTTGAATTTTCTGTGAACGTAAAAAGTTTGTTTCCAAAACCCACTTGAAAACTTGTCAAGCCAGATACACTCCTCTTAGAGACCCTTAATCTGATTCACACATGTGAGAGTAATTGCTTAATTAATTAGTTAACTTATTATTGTTGTTCATTCATAGAAAGATTTCTCAAATTCTTGAATTGTTGCAGTACTTAAACACTTTGAATTTCAAAGCATAAGCTTTGAAATGAATTCAATGAAATGAATGAATTCATTTCAATGAATTCAAATGAATTCAATTCAATGAAGTTGAATTTCATTTCAAGCAATAAGCCCTTACTAAATATTTTTATGTGCTTATTACCGTGTGAGACTGGGGAGTTGGGAGGAGTGGAAGGCATAAAGCAGCAGAAGTTATAAGGGAAAATAGGGGTGTGGTCGCATATGTCATGAGCTGATCTTGGATTTTGGCATGAATCTCGATTTGAATTCTGTTTCTGCTAGCTTCTGACTCTGTTGTGGGACTACAAGCAACTTATTTGTCATAAATTTTAATAAAAAACTTAATAAAATCCACCTTTCAGATTAGTAGTGGACATAGTGCATGTGACTGTCTGGCATGTGGTTATGAGAATGATACAAATGTTTTAAAATTGAATTATGCTGATGGTTGCACAATTCTGTAACTTCACTAAGAATCATTGAGTTGCTCACTTAAAACCAGAAAATTTATGGTATATAAGTTGTATCTCAATAAACTGTTTGAAAAAACTAGGTGGAAGGGAATCCATATGGCATATATCATGCTTACGATTGAAATGAATGAGTGAAATACTAGGCATTGGCAGACGAATCATATTTGTTCAAAGGAATAGTCATGCAGAGCACCAATACAGAACTTCTTTTCACCACTTTCCTAGTAGTTAAACAAGTACTCTCCAGCAGGGTACAAGTATACACATGTATGTTTACACCTTCCGCTGGCTTAGTATGGCTGTCATTCTGACTATCAGAAGTTTGCATATAGGCCATATTTTTCTTTAGGAATAGAACTGAGTGGGTTATCCTTTAATTGAGGAGAAATTCATTACAGCTTCTGCTTTAATTGTCACAGAGGTGACTTTGTTCCATATATAAGTTTTTCATGGGAGTTCAAGTACCCAAGAATGAAGATAAGCCAATAATGGATGAGTTGCTAAACTGACTTGTTATTTAAAGATAACTGTAATTTTCTCAGAGCCATTACCATTCTTAAAATTCAATAGGAGAAAAAAGATAAGTGGGGAATGAAGAATATAGTGATACTCAGGAATTTATGGATTTGTTCGTTACTGCCAGTTAATATTAATCTTCAAAACACGTTATCACAGTCGACTGGCATACATTCCAAATTTTACACGTGACAATTGCCATCATTTTGCCCGAAATATATTTGAGAGAACAAAAAAGATGTATTTCTACTTTGGGTTAAATTGTGGATTCTGATAACTGTTTTGATGCTGAAACTCAAATGTGATCCTGGCTCACCCCATTTATCTTCCCTACCTGCCTGTCTGGGTGTTATACTTTCTCACATGGCATGGAATCCTCTCCACTAAAATTATTTTTATGAATTCATCAATACAATATGACCATTATGTCAACAAAATTCTTTGAAAAATGCATGTATGTTATATTAGTGGTACAGTTCTCTAGCCTTTGTCACTTAGTGTGTCTCCATGTACGGGTTTAAAAAAAACCAGGTAGCTGTCATCTTGAAAGTTATATATATTGTAGTCTTTGGAGGTAAATATTTTCTTGAGTAGGAGGGAGTTAGGCAACAGTATTGGGGAAAAAAAGGATGACCAGTGCTGGTGGAATTCCTCTGTGCAGACCATGGTACTAAAGAAAATTCTAGAAAGAGAAGTAGGATTCTAGAATGAGGAGAATATTTGTGAGTCTGTGCTAGATTATTAGAAATATTATTGCAAAATATGTGAGTGATGTTGAAGTAGATGTGCTTTATTTTGAAAAATAATGTAAGTCAAGTTTATAAAATAGCAACAATCCATATCAATCTCAGAAGAAATGAAAATTAGAGTAGTTTTTCTCCTAACTTAAATGGAAACAATTTATTAGTTTTGAAGGAATTAGAATTGAGCCCATTAAAAAATATCATCTATGCTGATGATTTAATTAAATTATATCAAAGAACATGGACTTATGAAACAACTGAATCTGCATAAAAAATGAACTTTTCAACTTGGTTACTTAAATATATTACTTAAGAACCCCATTCAAATGGTCAGCTTACAATAATATTTAGAATATTTTTGCATGTTACTAATCCTTGGTAAAAAGCAGAAACTATTATATTAAAAGTCAGATGTTCTCCAAATGTCATGCCAAGTTTCTCTTATACTAGAGTCTGCTGATTGATTAATAATATATGTCCTACATTTTTTNTTATTAGTTTTGAAGGAATTAGAATTGAGCCCATTAAAAAATATCATCTATGCTGATGATTTAATTAAATTATATCAAAGAACATGGACTTATGAAACAACTGAATCTGCATAAAAAATGAACTTTTCAACTTGGTTACTTAAATATATTACTTAAGAACCCCATTCAAATGGTCAGCTTACAATAATATTTAGAATATTTTTGCATGTTACTAATCCTTGGTAAAAAGCAGAAACTATTATATTAAAAGTCAGATGTTCTCCAAATGTCATGCCAAGTTTCTCTTATACTAGAGTCTGCTGATTGATTAATAATATATGTCCTACATTTTTTCAGTGAAAAATCATGTATATATTTTTTGTTTTATATAGTAGAATTATATGGTCTCAATTTATTATTCTAATAACCAAGCCAATTTTCTTTGGTGGGAATATATTGATTCTCTTCAGAATTATTTCTGCATCGAAAATATGCTCACCTTCCATATTATGAGACTATAAATAAGGCTCCTAAACTGTCCTAGGAGAAGTTTTCTTCCACATATCAGTTCATAGTTCCTTCTAAACTGACAACATTGAGATATAATACTTCAATTACTTGTCAAATAATCCAATTATGAATTAATTACTATCCTACAGTTGTCAAGGGCTGTTTTAAAATACTTAACAAATATTACTAACTCTTGATTGCTCGTTATGCTTTTTAATTTTTATATTTTGCCCAACAGTTACATAGTACTTATGATATATCAGATATTATTTTTTAAGCATAATCATTACCCCTATACAAAGGAAAATGAAGACACTTATGTAGCACTCAAGTTCATATATGATTAAACTAGTCTAGTTCAAGTACATGTGCAATTAACCTCAATCTTAAAATACATTAAGTATGATCATCTGTAAACTCAGTATATTTACTATAATATAAATCTCTATTGATATAGTTTTAGAGTCACAGAAAATGGCCTTTCTAGAAAAATGCTTTATGTGTTATCTACTTTTATGGACAGTTGACATACAGAATGTACATGTGAATGATGTTTCCATGTATTTTGCAAAACCATATCTGGAAAAATCATTCAACTTTTATCAGCTGATGTAAATTTTGGCATAAATAAAAATTTTGGCAGGAAAAATTTGAATTTTGTAAAATTTTGGCATGAATCTGTTAAATAGTTGCTCAAGAAATACTAGTGGAAGCTTAGGCTGCTAGGTATTAGATATGTATGACTTAATATAAAAATCCTCGCTCTTTGTACTTGAGGGCTCTTTTAAAATGTTTGTCATGCTTGGGCCAACCTTTCCATAAGGAAAGATTGACTTACAGATATCAAGAGATGTAAAGACAAAGCCCCTGCAAGGGAAAGAGATTGAAAAATATTAGATTCAGTAAAATTTAGAGGTTTGTTTTTTTTCCTTTGCTATTTTTCACTAATTTTTTTAACGAAAGGATCTCTCATAGCCTTATATGTATAGCAATGTTGGGCTTTCAAAAGAGTGATACATTATGTAGTATATCCCAAACTACCCTTTGGCCAAAGAACTGTTTTTATCTGTGTGTATGTATGTGCACACATGTGTCTGTCTGTGTCTTCTAGGAGGGATAATTGATATTTTAATAATCAACAAAACTCATTCGGTGCTCATTCGCTTCAGTCGTGTCCAACTCTTTGCAATCCTGTGGACAGTAGCCCTCCAGCCTCCTCTGTCCATGGGATTTGCCAGGTAAGAATACTGCAGGAGGTTGCTGTGCCCTTCTCTAGGGGATCTTCCTGACGAAGGGATCAACCCCTTGTCTCTTATGTCTCCTGCACTGGGGGGCAGGTTCTTTGCCACTAGTGCCACCTGGAAAGCCCAAACAAAACTCATTAGCTATTTATAACTTAAACTCCATAGGAAAGCAGATTAAGTAATTTTTAAAAAGTTTCTTTTGTTGATACTAATCATTGAAAAAATACAGATGTTTTTGGCAGTTTTTCAAGTAGATTTGGGCTAAAATGTGAACACATGGAATGGTATTGTAGTAGCTCACAATATATGACAAAGACTCACTCCTTGACCAAACTTTAGTCTGGTTCCTTTGAGCTTTCATCTCTGCTAGGTCTCAGTCCTGGCCCCATCCTTCTTTGACCTGCTTAGGCCAGTTTTAGCAAGATCCTGAGAAGTTAGTTTAGCTGTAATTCTCCTACTCTTTTTTTATAGTCCCCCTTGATATCTGATCAAGTTCCTCATCCCCCACATTTAATACCTATGTTCTTGGTCTCTTTTTAGCAAGAATCCTGTTAGGCCATTTTAACAAGAATTTCCCTATATTTGATAACTTATCTTTAGCAATTTTCCATTCACTGACTCCCTTCTCTGTTCATTGGCTATAAATCCCCAGCTGTCTTGGCTATATTCAGAGTTGAACCCCACCTCTTTCCCCTATTGCAATACCCATCTTGAAATTGTCTTTAGTTAAGTCTTCCTTTACCTTTTCTGTCCTTTATTGTGCCCATCTTTGCATGGAATTTTCGTTTCATATCTGCAATTTTTTTGAAGAGATCTCTAGTCCTTCCCCTTCTGTTGTTTTCCTCTGTTTCTTTGCATTGTTTGTTGAAGAAGACCGCCTTGTCTCTCCTTGCTATTCTCTGGAACTCTGCATTCAGTTGGATTACTTTTCCCTTTTTTTTCCTTGCTATTCACTTCTTTTCTATTCTCAGGTATTTGTAAAGCCTCCTTAGGCAACCACTTTGTCTTCTTACATTTCTTTTTCTTTGGTATGCTTTTGTTCACTGCCTCCTGTACAATATTATGAACCTCTATGCATAGATCTTCAGGCACTTTGTTTACCAGCTCAAATCCCTTAAATCTATTCATCACCTCACTGTATAATCATCAGTCAGTTCATTCCCTCAGTCCTGTCTGACTCTTTGTGACCCCATGGACTGCAGTGTGCCAGGCTTCCCTGTCCACCAACCCCCAGAGCTTGCTCAAACACAAGTCCATTGAGTCGGTGATGCTATCCAACCATCTCGTCTTCTGTCATACACTTCTCCTCTTGCCTTCAATCTTTCCCAGAATCAGGGTGTTTTCTAAGAAGTCAGCTCTTCACATCAGGTGGCCAAAACATTGCAACTTTAGTTTAAGTATTCATCCTTTCAGTGATTTCCTTTAGGATTGACTGGTTTGATCTCCTTGCAGTCCAAGGGACTATCAAGAGTCTTTTTCCAACATCACAGTTCAAAAGCATCAATTCTCCAGAGCTCAGCTTTCTTTATAGCCCAACTCTCACATCCATACATGACTACTGGAAAAACCATAGCTTTGACTAGATGGACCTTTGCTGGTAAAGTAATGTCTCTGCTTTTTAATATGCTGTCTAGATTTGTCATAGCCTTTCTTCCAAGGAGCAATATGGGATTTGATTTAGGTCATACATGACTGGTCTAGTGGTTTCCCTGCTTTCTTTAATTTAAGCCTGAATTTTGCTATATGGAGCTGATGATCTGAGCCACAGCCAGGTCTTGTTTTTGCTGACTGTATAGAATTTCTCCATCTTTGGCTACAAAGAATATAATCAATCTGATTTGGTATTGACCATTTGGTGATGTCCATATGTTTACTATGACCAATTCATTCTCTTGGCAGAATTCTATTAGCCTCTGCCCTGCTTTATCCCACTCTCTGTTGCCCTCTTCTCCTTCTGCCCTCACCTTTCCCAGCATCAGGGTCTTTTCTATTGAGTAGGCTCTTCACATCAGGTAGTCAAAGTACTGGAGCTTCAGCATCAGTACTTCCAATGTATAGTCAGGGTTGATTTCCTTTAGGATTGACTGGTTTGATCTCCTTTCTGTCCAAGGGACTCTCAAGAGTCTTNCTTCAGCATCAGTACTTCCAATGTATAGTCAGGGTTGATTTCCTTTAGGATTGACTGGTTTGATCTCCTTTCTGTCCAAGGGACTCTCAAGAGTCTTCTCCAGCACCACAGTCAAAAGCATCAGTTCTTTGGTGCTCAATCTTTTTTTATGATCCGACTCTCTATGTGTATACTCTCAAGCAAAAGTCACAACAATATTATGTAATAAGTACCATTATTATCATCTCCATTTTGTTACACAGGGATAGTGAGCAGTTTCCAATGTCTTTATCCAATACCAGGAGGAGCATGATTCTAGAGAATTTAATGGAATGGTTGTTTCAAGTCAAACAATAAGAAATGAATTTGCAGAACCTGGAATTTGAAGAGGAAATTTGGCACAGTAGTAATGAGACCTTGGCAGTATCTATGTGTTTGGTTATTTTCCCCCTTAAGGGACATATGACAGTCTGCTAAAGCCAATTGAAAAGCAGGCTCTTTGAATTGAATGCATATATTAAAATGATGAGATTCTTGTTTTTCATTTTAAAAGCACACACTTATTACTGTTTCTTGTAGGGAAAAATTACAAAGTCCATTACAATAGGGTATGAAATAGTGAATTTCTGAGAAGGAAGCAAGGGAATTTGAGAGAGTAGGTGGTGTTTTCATCTCTTTTTAATTCTGTTTAAAAGAATAGATGCAATAGTGGGTGAATAACTATATAGGTATAATTGAAGCAAATGATTTAATTTTCTAAATGAACTGATGAAATAAAAATAAAAAGTGCTGTTATAGAATGAAAATGAAATTTCTAAAAGAAGAGTTGGTGTAGTGATTAATTACATAATTTAATCAAGTTAACTTTTTAAGAAAGGAGAGATAAAACTCTAGCTAAAACTACAAAACTGTGTATTCAAAATACATATACATATATGTATGTATGTATATATATATGCACACATATATAGATATTTGATTCCCCATTTCCAAACTCATCAACTCACCCTGGATCTCGTTAGTCACTCATGAAGATTCACTCCACCATAGGTTTTGGGATTAAGCCTTCTTCTAGTTCGATGGAATGAAATAAGTTCTGGACCAGTAGCTCCAAACTTCTAAATTAACTTGATTTGCCTAATACAATCTCTCCTTTTATCCCAATTCCAAAATGGGCCCTTCCTTATCAAATTTTGTACCCCATTTTCAGTATTTAGATTATTTTTGCTTTCTTATACCATAACCAGTTCCTAAACTCCAGTTTCTGTTTCCAGTGGTCAGTCTTTCTGTGGATACCTTTGCCTACTCTAAAGACGAATACAAAATAAAAATAAGAGGCTTAATTCTCCTAGAATAAACAAGGCAAGAGATTTCCTTTCATGCCTTTTACTAAGAACATTTGCATTATATTATTTAAAATTATAAGTTCTTTCTTTGAGTCTTTGAAATGTTTGCAGATCTTTTAAAAAACTAAAAAGCTGGTTCAGAAAGGTCTTTCTGAAGGACTTGGGAGGTATATCTTTGAAATATAAACTTCAAGGGAGATAGAACCCCACCCAGTTTTGTAAGGAGTCTGCCTTCTACAGACACTTGGCTCAAAGTTGCAAAATACCTACTTTCTGTCATAAATATAGGGACAGTGTATTTTTTTCTTGTTTAAGATCAATTAACACAGTTAATCACTCCAATTATCAACTGTGTAATAAGTGGATGCTGTCAATACCTCTTAAGTGAAGACTAGTTATTGTTTATCTTGCCACACATGTATATGAGTTGAACTTGTTTGGCTATTTGAAAAGTAAAATTTCTTTCTGTAACTACAATCTCTTGGTGGATTGCCTGTGATGCATGTTATATTCTGCTTTAATGCTTATTCAATAATACAATTGTTTTCTATCTCTGTTGAGAGGTTTTCTGGTTTGAAAGAAATTTCTTTGATTTTAGTTATGTTTTCCCAACACAATTTCCTGCTTCTATAATCTGCTGATGCCACAATTGTTCACTTAGGCTCCTAGATGTCACCTACTCTAATCTGAATTACTGCTTCACTTCCAATTTGATCATTCAGCCCTAGTTTTGAAGAATGGAAACATATTTGACATAGTATGAAACAACTTATAGGAAGATGCATTTTGCTAGTTCCTAAGTGCCAGCTCCTAATGAAAATAACAAGAAAACTGATAATGAATTATATGTATGGCCTCATATATCTGCATACCAGTGAATAAAAAAAAATTAAGAAAAAGAAAGCAAATTCAATTTCACATGTATCATTGCAATTTGGTATAATTACATCAATGGTGGTGATGTAAATTCTATTCTAAGGAAATTTTTAATAAAGGGAATTTATTTTTGTAAATCTTCAGCATGAAAGTAGAATCCCAATGGAAGAGAATTAGTGCTATAAAAGGCAAACAAGAGTAATGGAATTACACACAGATTGCTCAGTGAGATCCATGATACTGAAACCAATGAGAAATGTGTACTTCTGTGTGTCTGTGTGTAATGGAGTGGCTGCTGGGACTGATGGGGAGTACATTTAGAAATATAAAGAGTATCTAAGGAAACCAGTGGGACTGTATAAGGAATTCTTTGAAGACCTGAGGATTTTTTAAAAAATTGAAAAAAAATTATAAATAACATTTAGAAGAGACAGAGTAGAAAGTACCTAGTAAAAAATTCTAAATAGTAGTAAAAACATATTTGGATCATCTCAGGAAAGACACAGCTTAAAACTAGTTGAGGCTTGAGTTGAAAAAGATAACTTATCAATGAAATGATTATATTCAATTCTACAGAAGGCCAAAAGGGAGAGAAAAGATCACATCTATAGTGAAAAGGATACAGACCTCATGATGAAGAATAATTGCCAAAATAATATTTCTTCCATTTTCTCCTCTAAGAAAAGTCTTGAAATTATATAGGAAAGAATAAACAAACTTTTGAAGAAAAATTTATTCTAAATTAGTTGAGAAGCTTATAATAAATTTACATACATTTACTGCCAAATAAGAAAAAAAATGCAGGGCCCTAAAGAAATTTAGATAATTGCCCTTGTAATTTTGGTTAGTAATCTTTGTGATTTCCTGGAGAGGGGAACAAGGGCCAGAAAACTGGGACATCGGTAAATGTTACTCTGATTAACTAAAAGGGCAACAGCTTAAATTAATCCCTTAACATATTCTCTGAGTACTCATCTGGCAGAAGGTTTATGAGGCCTTAGGAAAGAATGTGACATGAAGTGAAGGAATGTGGAAAAAAGCCAATAACAGCTCTGAAGAAAATGTCATGCCAAATTAACCTCAGTTTTGTTGTGTGTGGTAAAAGTATTATGCAACTGAGCAGGGAATATTATAAACATGATCATTTTTTAAGCATTTGACAAAGAGATTTATTTTGAGTAAGAGGGTGAAGTATTGGTTTTGTATAGTGGGTGTCATATATATTTTATATAGTGGATTTTGTATAGTTTGTATCAATAGAATATAGAGGGGCTCCACTCTAGGACAAAGTGGAGAAAAATCTCTAAAGGACTTCTATATTGCATTTTCCTTGGAAGAGTACATCTTCAGAGTTAGAAGAAAATACAATTGTCATAGAATTTGGATTTTAGATGGAAGAGATTGTTAAGACAAAAGGTAACAAAATTTGTATTCAAAATTATTATTATTTTTGGGGGGGAATATTTGTTTGAAATCAACAAGATGAAACTTAACATTGAATCATGTGTTTATCTTTAAAATATATTTTATATCTTTAGAATTTAAAAATGTTAATCATATGGAAATTGATTTGTTTAGTTTTTTATTTTATATTGGAGTATAGTTGATTAAAAATGTTGTGTTACTTTCAGGTGTGCAGCAAAATGATTCAGTTATGCATATACATGTATCTACCTTTTTTTCAAATTATTTTCCCATTGAAGTTGTTACATAATATTTAGCAGCATTATCTGTGCTATACAGTAAGTCCTTGTTGATTATCCATTTTGAATATAGCAGTGTGTTACATGTCAATTCCAAGCACCCTAAATTTAATAAGTAGTTTACAGTATGATCATAATGTCAGAATGATCTGATTTCAAAATCTGGGTTTTCCATTTTCTGATTATTTGCGAACATTTAAGCTTAGAATTGATTACAATTTTAAGTCATCCCTGTTCTCTATTATGGGCTTCCTAGGTGATGCAGTGGTAAAGAATCAGGCTCCAATTCAGGAGATATGGGTTCAATCTCTGCCTCAGGAAGACCCCCCTGGAGTAGAAAACGCAACCCACTCCAGTATTCTTGCCTAGAGAATTCCTTGGACAGAGGAACCTGGCAAGTTGCAGTCCATGGTGTCACACAGAGTCAGACAGGACTGAGCAGCTAAGCAGGTAGCATATTCTCTATTATGCTCTTCTGCTCTCCAATAGAACCCTATGCATATCTCCAGCTTAATCAATATCATAATAGAAATGATAAATTGGTTGAACTATCTTTTCTATTATATGTAAGCTTTTTGAAGGTAGATAAAAGTTTTTTGTCTTCTTTTTTGTGTATCTAGTGTAAGTATTATGATTGGTTTCTGTTAAGTACTTAAGAAATGCTTTTGAAACTGAAACAAGTCATTAATATATGGCTTTTCCCTAAAAGCTAACTTCAATAATAACTGAGAAACCTATTTAATCATAAAATAAGTGATAGCTTATTAATGACTATGTCTATTTGAAGGCCAATGGAAGTTAATAAATGCTGTAGGAAGAAAAATTATATTCAGTAAATACATGGAAGATGATGCTAATTTTCCTTATACCGTGAAGTTACCTGATTCTTTGAATCCTTACCAATTAATCGAGTTGTTTACTTAGGATAATATGGGCACGACCTTATCTCATAGTTCTAATCTTTAAAAAGCAGAGCATAAGAGTAATTGAGTGTTATAGTCAGAGTTTTATGTTAGTCCAATATTGCTTATTAAAATTAAAAAATAAAAAAATTTTATATAAAAATATAACCTCTCAAGTAATATAACTAAATTCTAATAAAATTATTCAATAAAGCTTATGAAAATAAAATATATAATTATGCTAAATTTCTATTAAATACTGTAGGAATGATAATGCAGTGTTTCAGTACATTGACAGCACTTCCTTTTACTGTTCTTTTACTGTAGGGATCCTCTGGAAAATACTTCACTATCCCCAGTAGCAAAAGAACTTGTTGAAGAATAAAAGTGTGAGACTAGTTTATTTAATTTTCACAATACACATCCTTAAGATGTTTCTAGTGTTCTAAATTAACTAGCTGTTATAAACATTGAGTTGCAATTTATATGACCATTGTTATTAAGTGAATGTGCCAATCTCATTTACTTGATTTACTTTGTAGATTTACTTAGTATTAATTATGTCAGATTTCAGGATTTTTTGAATAAGTTACAACCTAGACAGAAAAAATTCTAGTGAAGGATGACTCATTCTAAGAATTGGGAGTTTCCCTCATTCAATGAAGAGTTAAAATGCCAAATATGTAATAGTTCTATTTAGTTAGTTAAATGAGATATGCAGGCAATACAATCTAAAAGGTTTGTTATTTTTTTCAGAACAACAGCTAGTTCATATTACTTCACAATGGACAAGAGGTTCTGGAGTAAAACAAAGCTGATCCCCTGGATAGTTAACTGTGTCTTGTTTATAACAAATTAAGATCTGGATCCACCAATTCTAAGGGGATAGCTTTACTGCTAAGAGATGGCAGTCTCAGTAAATCTGGCATAGAATAAAATATTATAAGAAAGTTCCCTATACTACTTCTGTGTTCAGGATACTGGAAAAAAATGAAATCTCCTTTCATGTTAGAGACACTTCTAATTCCAAATTCTTCATAAATACTTTTCTAGAAAGTCATCTCTAGTAATAACAGCTTGCTTAGGTTACTGTTTTAGGTATTAAATATTGATTATAGATATATTAAGTATGACGTTGCCATTATTTTTCAAGGATATAATTATCTTGGCTGAGAATTAGTTACCCAAGGAGAAAACATACATTGTGGACTCCCAAATAATGATAATTAAATTGATGTGAAGCATCATGATATAAGAATTAGAATCTGTCACTGTCTTTAAGAACCTTGTTGTCTAGAATAAATAGCTCCAGGTAGTCTTGGTCTTGCAAAATTTGACACAGTGCAGCAGATCCACTGACTATAACATATAATCATTAGAGAGAACTAGCTCAAATGACTGCATTGATCAAGGAAAAATAATTTCAAGGATTATTTTTAAGTAGGTAAGCTTATTTTTAAGTAGGTAAGCTTATTTTTAAGTAGGTAAGCTATATTCTGGGTGAAAGATGAACTATTTAACAACATTTTTGGTTTTAGCATTATACATAAAACCAAGTAAACCAGGAGCCTCCCCTTGGTATCTCCATTACTCAGACTGCTTAATGGACAGTGTTGCAATGAACATTGGGGTACATGTGTCTCTTTCTATTCTGGTTTCCTCAGTGTGTATGCCCAGCAGTGGNTAGTGTAACTGAAAGTTTAAGATTAACATTTAGAACATCGTTTACAAACTGTTATCAGATTTATTATCTTATTTAGTTTTTACAACACATTTGTGAGATAGAGGTTATTATACTTTAGAGGGATAT
This sequence comes from Neotragus pygmaeus, assembly GCA_006410875.1. Taxonomy (NCBI): domain Eukaryota; kingdom Metazoa; phylum Chordata; class Mammalia; order Artiodactyla; family Bovidae; genus Neotragus; species Neotragus pygmaeus. The sequence goes on along the minus strand of SJYV01028716.1, from coordinate 38,332 downwards.
AGACAAAAGCTTAAAGAGATTGAGCTTTGTAGCACAATGATTGCTTTTATAATTAATATTTTACCCTTTTTAATTGAAGTATAGTTGACTTACGGTGTTTCAGGTATACAGCAAAGTGATTCAGTTACACATATACATATATAGATATTCTTTATGAGAATCTTTTCCATTACAGGTTATTACAAGAAATTGAATATAGGTTCTTGTTCTATGGTAGTCGCTCCTTATTTGTTTACCTGTTTTATGTATAGTAGTGTGTATCTGTTAAGCCCTAATTCCTAATTTATCCCTCCCTGCTTCCACTCAAGTAACCATAAGTTTGTTTTCTATGTCTGTTAAGTCTATTCCTGAACACCATACATTTTCAATTAAAATGTACTCCTCATCTTATTTAGAAAAATGTCCCTTTATGTGTCACTTACTACATCAGGAAATGATAAACCTGGAAGGATTTTCACCAAATTTAAAGAGCAAGTTTGGGATTATCTGATCTAAAGTATGACTATGGTGTCATACACAGTATCCCTAATGGAGACCCTGAGGATAGAGACTTCAGAGAGAGGATCAGGCTGTCATAAGAGCAGATTTGTGATGAGGTTGATCTGTGATGGAGTAGCTTCCCATCTGGCACCAGAGAGCCTTGTAGCAATGCCCTAGGGTGTTTAGCAGTAGGCATTTATTTATTTAGAGACAAGCAATGTTTTTCATTAGAAACAATGATGAGGTCAAATAGCAGTATCTAAGGACTTTTCCTCCCTCTTCAAACAATATTTTCAAAAACTATTTCTGCACGTAAAAAACATTTTTCTTTACAATGGAAGATACCTATATGTTTAATATATCCTTTGGGTCACAGCATATTCTCCTTTTATTCTTAAAAAAAAAAAAAGATGCTATGACCTTAATGGCTTAGAAATGTCATGGGCTTTGAGCCATCATTGAAAAATACCAAGTGCAGACAATTCTTCCTGGAGGATTAAATATTTTGGATAAAAGTCAACAACAACTTCATCTTATTCTTGAGATCTGACCATCACTCAAAACAGAAAAATAAAAATTATGAAATTTGCACTCATATTTCATGGCAGCCCACTTATAAGAGGACAAAAGCTATTTGGTTACTCATTCAGCTAGCATTTCATTGGTGACTATTTTCACTCCTACAGTATCAAATATAAATATCTGAGAGTTGACTTCATTAAGTAAAGTACTTTTCATTTTACATTCAGAATCAATCAAATACCCTCTGGCAAACATTGCTCTTTCTAAGGGATTTTAAGAGGAAAAAGGCAAAAAATATATGCACACAGTATACTTTGTGACCACGATGGAACTTGAAAGTGAAAGTGAAAGTTACTCAGTTGTGTCCAACTCTTTGTGACCCCATAGACTATACAGTCCATGGAATTCTCCAGGTCAGAATACTGGAGTGGGTAGCCTTTCATTTTTCAGGGGATCTTCCCAACCCAGGAATCAAAACCAGGCCTTCCACGTTGCGGGCGGATTCTTTGCCAGCTGAGCCACCAGGGAAGCCCAGGAAGACTGGAGTGGATAGCCTATCACTTCTGCAGCAGATCTTGGAACTTACTCAGAAACAATTAACAATAAATTATCCAGGAAAACATTAAATACAATGTATCTGAATAATTCATGGGTCAAGAAACAAATCATAAGAAAATTAGAAAATAGTTGGATGTGATTGACAAGGCTACATGCCATATCAAAATATGTAGTTTGCTAATAATGCAGTGCATATGGGAAAATGTATAGTTTTAAATGATTAGATTAAGAAAACAAACCCTAAATTAATGGCCTAAGAATTCTCCTCAAAAAGGTGGAAAGAAGCTCAAGGTGAAACCAAAGGAAGTAGCAGAAAACCACATAGACAGTTGGATTTCAGACATATTGCAATATTTTCTCTATCATAATGCAAATTTGACAATTAGATTAATTCTGCCCTGTTGGCATGATTTCCACAATGATTTTTGTTAAATCAATAAGCAGATTTGCACATGCTATAATACAGATACCTCTATACTATTTACTACTTTCACAGGGAATAAAAGTAATAACTGTATATTATAATAAAGTAATGGAACTTGGGCAAATTCTGGGAGATGGTGAAGGACACAGAAGCCTGGCATGCTGTACTCCATGGAGTCATGAAGAGTCAGACACAACTGAACAACAGTAGTGGTGGAATTTGAAGAACCAGTGAGCAAAAGCTAGAAACAAAGTTTTTTTCCTCAATTTGTGACTCAAAGACGTAGAATAGAGATCAAGGACTCTAGAAACCAGACTGCCTTTGTTTGAAAGCCACTTTCTCACTTCTTAACTGTGTGTTGATATAAGCCTTAAGCAATTAATATAGTTTCTCTGTGCCTCAGTTTTCTTGTATATAAAATGGAGATAGTGTTGTTATGAAGACTGAACAAGTATTATTTATAAAGTGTTTTGAAATGAACCTGGCAAAAAATGAAACTCTGTAGCATTTTATTAAATTTTTTGAACTATAAATAAAAACTATAAAGACCTACAAGACCTTCTAGAACTAACACCCCCCAAAAGATGTCCTTTTCATTATAGGGGACTAGAATGCAAAAATAGAAAGTCAAGAGATTACCTGGAGTAACAGGCAAATTTGGACTTGGAGTAGAAAATGAAGCAGGGAAAAGGCTCACAGAGTTTTGCCAAGAGAACGCACTAGTAATAGCAAACACCCTCTTCCAACAACACAAGAGAAGACTGCACATGGACATCATCAGATGGTCAACACTAAAATCAGACTGATTATGTTCTTTGCAGCTGAAGATGGAGAAGCTCTATACAGCAAAAACAAGACCAGGAACTGACTGTGGCTCAGATCATGAACTCCTTATTGCCAAATTCAGACTTAAATTGAAGAAAGTAGGGAAAACCACTAGACCATTCAGGTATGAACTAAATCAAATCCCTTATGATTATACAGTGGAAGTGACAAATAGATTTGAGGGATTAGATCTGATAGAAAGAGTGCCAGAGTGCCTGAAACACTATGGACAGAGGTTCATGACATTGTAAAGGAGGCAGTGATCAAGATCATCCCCATGAAAAAGAAATGCAAAAAGGTAAAATGGTTCTCACAAATAGCTAAGAAAAGAAGAAAAGTAAAAGGCAAAGGAGAAAAGGAAAGATATACCCATTTGAATGCAGAATTCCAAAGAATACCAAGGAGAGGTAAGAAAGCTTTCCTCAGTAGTCAATGCAAAGAAATAAAGGAAAATAACAGAATGAGAAAGACTAGAAATCTCTTCAAGAAAATTAAAGATACCAAGGGAACATTTCATGCAAAGATGGGCACAATAAAGGACAGAAATTGTATAGACCTAAGAGTAGCAGAAAATGTTAAGAATACACAGAAGAAATATAGAAAAAAGATCTTCATGACCCAGATAATCATGATGATGTGATCGCTCATCTAGAGCCAGACATCCTGGAATGTGAAGTCAAGTGGGCCTTAGAAAGCATCATTGCAAACAAAGCAGGTGGAGGTGATGAAATTCCAGCTGAGCTATCTCAAAATCTAAAAGATGATGCCTTGAAATTGCTGTACTCAATATGCTAGCAAATCTGGAAAACTCAGCAGTGGCTACAGGACTGGAAAAGGTCAGTTTTCATTCCAGTCCCTAAGAAAGGCATTGCCAAAGAATGTTCATACTACTGCACAATTGCACTGATCTCACACGCTAGTAAAGTAATGCTCAAGTTTCTCCATGCCAAGCTTCAATAGAACGTGAACCATGAACTTCCAGATGTTCAAGCTGAATTTAGAAAACCCAGAGGAACCAGAGATTAAATTGCCAACATCCATTGTATCATCAAAAAAGTTCCAGAAAAACATCTACTTCTGCTTTATTAACTATGCCAAAGCCTTCACTATGTGGATCATAAAAAACTGTGGAAAATTCCTAAAGATATTTCTTTAATTTTAAAAGAATTTTTAAAATTCTTAAAGAGATACCAGACCACCTGACCTGCTTATGTTAGAACTGGACATGGAACAACAGATTGGTTCCAAATCGGGAAAGGAGTACGTCAAGCCTGAATGTTGTCACCCTGCTTATTGAACTTATATGCAGAGTACATCATGAGAAAGGCCAGGCTGGATGAAGCACAAGCTGGAATCAAGATTGCCAGGAAAAATATCAATAACCTCAGATATGCAGATGACATAACACTTATGGCAGAATGTGAAGAACTAAGAGCCTCTTAATGAAAGAGAAAGTGGAGAGTGAAAAAGTTGGCTTAAAACTCAACATTCAGAAAATTAAGCTTATGGCATCCGGCCCCATCAGTTTATGGAAAATAGATGGGGAAATGATGGAAACAGTGAGAGCTTTTATTTTCTTGGCCTCCAAAATCACTGCAGATGGCGACTGCAGCCATGAAATTAAAAGATGCTTATTTCTTGGAAGAAAAGCTATGACAAACTTAGACAGCATATTAAAAAGCAGACATTAGTTTACCAACAAAGGTCCACTTAGTCAAAGCTATGTTTTTACTAGTAGTCATGTATAGATGTGAGAGCTGGACTATAAACCTGTGGTTGTTGGAGAAGACTCTTGAGGCTCCCTTGGATTGCAAGGAAATCAAACTAGTCAATCTTAAAGGAAATCAGTCCTGAATACTCACTGGAAGGACTAATGTTGAAGCTGAAACTCCAATACTTTGGCCACCTGATGCAAAGAACTAATTCATATGAAAAGATCCTGATCCTGGGAAAGATTGAAGGCATGAGGAGAAGGGGATTACAGAGGATGAGATGGTTAGATGGCATCACTGACTTAATGGACATGAGTTTGAGCAAGCTCCAGTTATTGCGATGGTCAGGGAAGCCTGGTGTGCTGCAGTCCATGGAGTCGCAGACTGACATGACTNTAGTGTAACTGAAAGTTTAAGATTAACATTTAGAACATCGTTTACAAACTGTTATCAGATTTATTATCTTATTTAGTTTTTACAACACATTTGTGAGATAGAGGTTATTATACTTTAGAGGGATATAGACAAAAGCTTAAAGAGATTGAGCTTTGTAGCACAATGATTGCTTTTATAATTAATATTTTACCCTTTTTAATTGAAGTATAGTTGACTTACGGTGTTTCAGGTATACAGCAAAGTGATTCAGTTACACATATACATATATAGATATTCTTTATGAGAATCTTTTCCATTACAGGTTATTACAAGAAATTGAATATAGGTTCTTGTTCTATGGTAGTCGCTCCTTATTTGTTTACCTGTTTTATGTATAGTAGTGTGTATCTGTTAAGCCCTAATTCCTAATTTATCCCTCCCTGCTTCCACTCAAGTAACCATAAGTTTGTTTTCTATGTCTGTTAAGTCTATTCCTGAACACCATACATTTTCAATTAAAATGTACTCCTCATCTTATTTAGAAAAATGTCCCTTTATGTGTCACTTACTACATCAGGAAATGATAAACCTGGAAGGATTTTCACCAAATTTAAAGAGCAAGTTTGGGATTATCTGATCTAAAGTATGACTATGGTGTCATACACAGTATCCCTAATGGAGACCCTGAGGATAGAGACTTCAGAGAGAGGATCAGGCTGTCATAAGAGCAGATTTGTGATGAGGTTGATCTGTGATGGAGTAGCTTCCCATCTGGCACCAGAGAGCCTTGTAGCAATGCCCTAGGGTGTTTAGCAGTAGGCATTTATTTATTTAGAGACAAGCAATGTTTTTCATTAGAAACAATGATGAGGTCAAATAGCAGTATCTAAGGACTTTTCCTCCCTCTTCAAACAATATTTTCAAAAACTATTTCTGCACGTAAAAAACATTTTTCTTTACAATGGAAGATACCTATATGTTTAATATATCCTTTGGGTCACAGCATATTCTCCTTTTATTCTTAAAAAAAAAAAAAGATGCTATGACCTTAATGGCTTAGAAATGTCATGGGCTTTGAGCCATCATTGAAAAATACCAAGTGCAGACAATTCTTCCTGGAGGATTAAATATTTTGGATAAAAGTCAACAACAACTTCATCTTATTCTTGAGATCTGACCATCACTCAAAACAGAAAAATAAAAATTATGAAATTTGCACTCATATTTCATGGCAGCCCACTTATAAGAGGACAAAAGCTATTTGGTTACTCATTCAGCTAGCATTTCATTGGTGACTATTTTCACTCCTACAGTATCAAATATAAATATCTGAGAGTTGACTTCATTAAGTAAAGTACTTTTCATTTTACATTCAGAATCAATCAAATACCCTCTGGCAAACATTGCTCTTTCTAAGGGATTTTAAGAGGAAAAAGGCAAAAAATATATGCACACAGTATACTTTGTGACCACGATGGAACTTGAAAGTGAAAGTGAAAGTTACTCAGTTGTGTCCAACTCTTTGTGACCCCATAGACTATACAGTCCATGGAATTCTCCAGGTCAGAATACTGGAGTGGGTAGCCTTTCATTTTTCAGGGGATCTTCCCAACCCAGGAATCAAAACCAGGCCTTCCACGTTGCGGGCGGATTCTTTGCCAGCTGAGCCACCAGGGAAGCCCAGGAAGACTGGAGTGGATAGCCTATCACTTCTGCAGCAGATCTTGGAACTTACTCAGAAACAATTAACAATAAATTATCCAGGAAAACATTAAATACAATGTATCTGAATAATTCATGGGTCAAGAAACAAATCATAAGAAAATTAGAAAATAGTTGGATGTGATTGACAAGGCTACATGCCATATCAAAATATGTAGTTTGCTAATAATGCAGTGCATATGGGAAAATGTATAGTTTTAAATGATTAGATTAAGAAAACAAACCCTAAATTAATGGCCTAAGAATTCTCCTCAAAAAGGTGGAAAGAAGCTCAAGGTGAAACCAAAGGAAGTAGCAGAAAACCACATAGACAGTTGGATTTCAGACATATTGCAATATTTTCTCTATCATAATGCAAATTTGACAATTAGATTAATTCTGCCCTGTTGGCATGATTTCCACAATGATTTTTGTTAAATCAATAAGCAGATTTGCACATGCTATAATACAGATACCTCTATACTATTTACTACTTTCACAGGGAATAAAAGTAATAACTGTATATTATAATAAAGTAATGGAACTTGGGCAAATTCTGGGAGATGGTGAAGGACACAGAAGCCTGGCATGCTGTACTCCATGGAGTCATGAAGAGTCAGACACAACTGAACAACAGTAGTGGTGGAATTTGAAGAACCAGTGAGCAAAAGCTAGAAACAAAGTTTTTTTCCTCAATTTGTGACTCAAAGACGTAGAATAGAGATCAAGGACTCTAGAAACCAGACTGCCTTTGTTTGAAAGCCACTTTCTCACTTCTTAACTGTGTGTTGATATAAGCCTTAAGCAATTAATATAGTTTCTCTGTGCCTCAGTTTTCTTGTATATAAAATGGAGATAGTGTTGTTATGAAGACTGAACAAGTATTATTTATAAAGTGTTTTGAAATGAACCTGGCAAAAAATGAAACTCTGTAGCATTTTATTAAATTTTTTGAACTATAAATAAAAACTATAAAGACCTACAAGACCTTCTAGAACTAACACCCCCCAAAAGATGTCCTTTTCATTATAGGGGACTAGAATGCAAAAATAGAAAGTCAAGAGATTACCTGGAGTAACAGGCAAATTTGGACTTGGAGTAGAAAATGAAGCAGGGAAAAGGCTCACAGAGTTTTGCCAAGAGAACGCACTAGTAATAGCAAACACCCTCTTCCAACAACACAAGAGAAGACTGCACATGGACATCANCAAAAGATGTCCTTTTCATTATAGGGGACTAGAATGCAAAAATAGAAAGTCAAGAGATTACCTGGAGTAACAGGCAAATTTGGACTTGGAGTAGAAAATGAAGCAGGGAAAAGGCTCACAGAGTTTTGCCAAGAGAACGCACTAGTAATAGCAAACACCCTCTTCCAACAACACAAGAGAAGACTGCACATGGACATCATCAGATGGTCAACACTAAAATCAGACTGATTATGTTCTTTGCAGCTGAAGATGGAGAAGCTCTATACAGCAAAAACAAGACCAGGAACTGACTGTGGCTCAGATCATGAACTCCTTATTGCCAAATTCAGACTTAAATTGAAGAAAGTAGGGAAAACCACTAGACCATTCAGGTATGAACTAAATCAAATCCCTTATGATTATACAGTGGAAGTGACAAATAGATTTGAGGGATTAGATCTGATAGAAAGAGTGCCAGAGTGCCTGAAACACTATGGACAGAGGTTCATGACATTGTAAAGGAGGCAGTGATCAAGATCATCCCCATGAAAAAGAAATGCAAAAAGGTAAAATGGTTCTCACAAATAGCTAAGAAAAGAAGAAAAGTAAAAGGCAAAGGAGAAAAGGAAAGATATACCCATTTGAATGCAGAATTCCAAAGAATACCAAGGAGAGGTAAGAAAGCTTTCCTCAGTAGTCAATGCAAAGAAATAAAGGAAAATAACAGAATGAGAAAGACTAGAAATCTCTTCAAGAAAATTAAAGATACCAAGGGAACATTTCATGCAAAGATGGGCACAATAAAGGACAGAAATTGTATAGACCTAAGAGTAGCAGAAAATGTTAAGAATACACAGAAGAAATATAGAAAAAAGATCTTCATGACCCAGATAATCATGATGATGTGATCGCTCATCTAGAGCCAGACATCCTGGAATGTGAAGTCAAGTGGGCCTTAGAAAGCATCATTGCAAACAAAGCAGGTGGAGGTGATGAAATTCCAGCTGAGCTATCTCAAAATCTAAAAGATGATGCCTTGAAATTGCTGTACTCAATATGCTAGCAAATCTGGAAAACTCAGCAGTGGCTACAGGACTGGAAAAGGTCAGTTTTCATTCCAGTCCCTAAGAAAGGCATTGCCAAAGAATGTTCATACTACTGCACAATTGCACTGATCTCACACGCTAGTAAAGTAATGCTCAAGTTTCTCCATGCCAAGCTTCAACAGAACGTGAACCATGAACTTCCAGATGTTCAAGCTGAATTTAGAAAACCCAGAGGAACCAGAGATTAAATTGCCAACATCCATTGTATCATCAAAAAAGTTCCAGAAAAACATCTACTTCTGCTTTATTAACTATGCCAAAGCCTTCACTATGTGGATCATAAAAAACTGTGGAAAATTCCTAAAGATATTTCTTTAATTTTAAAAGAATTTTTAAAATTCTTAAAGAGATACCAGACCACCTGACCTGCTTATGTTAGAACTGGACATGGAACAACAGATTGGTTCCAAATCGGGAAAGGAGTACGTCAAGCCTGAATGTTGTCACCCTGCTTATTGAACTTATATGCAGAGTACATCATGAGAAAGGCCAGGCTGGATGAAGCACAAGCTGGAATCAAGATTGCCAGGAAAAATATCAATAACCTCAGATATGCAGATGACATAACACTTATGGCAGAATGTGAAGAACTAAGAGCCTCTTAATGAAAGAGAAAGTGGAGAGTGAAAAAGTTGGCTTAAAACTCAACATTCAGAAAATTAAGCTTATGGCATCCGGCCCCATCAGTTTATGGAAAATAGATGGGGAAATGATGGAAACAGTGAGAGCTTTTATTTTCTTGGCCTCCAAAATCACTGCAGATGGCGACTGCAGCCATGAAATTAAAAGATGCTTATTTCTTGGAAGAAAAGCTATGACAAACTTAGACAGCATATTAAAAAGCAGACATTAGTTTACCAACAAAGGTCCACTTAGTCAAAGCTATGTTTTTACTAGTAGTCATGTATAGATGTGAGAGCTGGACTATAAACCTGTGGTTGTTGGAGAAGACTCTTGAGGCTCCCTTGGATTGCAAGGAAATCAAACTAGTCAATCTTAAAGGAAATCAGTCCTGAATACTCACTGGAAGGACTAATGTTGAAGCTGAAACTCCAATACTTTGGCCACCTGATGCAAAGAACTAATTCATATGAAAAGATCCTGATCCTGGGAAAGATTGAAGGCATGAGGAGAAGGGGATTACAGAGGATGAGATGGTTAGATGGCATCACTGACTTAATGGACATGAGTTTGAGCAAGCTCCAGTTATTGCGATGGTCAGGGAAGCCTGGTGTGCTGCAGTCCATGGAGTCGCAGACTGACATGACTGAGTGACTTAAATGAACTGAACTGAAATAAAAACTAGAGACTTTAGTTACCAGTATCCTGGGGGGTTAAACTTCATGGGATTTCAAAGAGTCGACATGACTTAGTGATAATACTTTCACATAACTTCTTTTAATTAATGCATGATTCTACTGAATGTATTGTTTAATGTCCATAAAAAGTACTGTGGAGATATATAAACTCATCAACATGAGTTTGAGCAAGTTCCAGGAGATGGTGAAGGACAGGGAAGCCTGGACTGCTACAATCCCTGGGGTTGCAAAGCGTCGGACACTACAGCAACTGACCAATAACAATAGTATTAGAAACTATAAGAAAAATCTAACTCATAATTTTGTAGTACAATGGAAATAATGCCTGTGTAAAAACTAGGAATTAATTCTCATAATTTATATTTTACCTGCCTAGGAAAGCTGTGTAAATATTTAAATCTTAATTATCTGCCTGATGTGAAAGACTAATTATGCCATACTTATGTATGACATAAGAAATTATAATACGGAGAAATGAAAATATTTTCAATTCTTGTAAAATATATAGATTTTCTTGCTGTAACACATTCATAGATAGTACTTTTTCTTGTAATTAATTAACATTTGATTGAATTTCTAATATTAAAATTCTGTTAACATACAAAACCTGCATAATTTGTGTGGTCTTTTTCCCATCAGGCATGAATGTAATTATCCCTTATCTTTCTACACAGCCTAGCCCTGTAAATATAATTACATATTTTTATGTTTACTTGAGCATAGAAATCTCTGAAAATTAATATTGTTTTTATCCTCTTACCTTTGTCAATTATTAAAATGCACCAGTGATTTCTTGAGTTCATCCTCTACAACTAGAATTAATTTTTACCTTGATTCAAAATTTAACAAAGGAACTTACATGTATTCAGACTATGGCAGTTGTTAGAAGTTTGTGCTTCTGACATTTAATAAAGACTGAATTTGCATTACAAATCATAAAGACTAGAAATTTAGAAGTATTAAAATTAATTCAGTGGACCATGTATAATCCATGCACCAAATCATGACACAGGGAAATATATACTAGAACAATATGGATATCCAGGTGTCTTTACTTTCTAATATCAAATAGGAAACTGTAAATTATAGTAAGTGACAACTGGTTCAGTCACTCAGTTGTGTCCAACTCTTTGGGACCCCATGGACTGCAGCACTCCAGGCTTCCCTGTCAATCATCAATTTCTTGAGCTTGCTCAAACTCATGTCCATCTAGGCCATCCAACCATCTCAGCCTCTGTTGTCCCCTTCTCCTCCTGCCTTCAATCTTTCCCTGCATCAGGGTCTTTTCCAAAGGCCTCAGGTGGCCAAAGTACTGGAGTTTCAGCTTCAGCATCAATCCTTCCAATGAATATTCAGGAGTGATTTCCTTTAGGATTCATTGTTTTTATCTCTTTGCTGCCCAAGGGACTCTAAAGAGTCTTCTCCAGCATTATGTTTCAAAGGCATCAGTTCTTCAGTGCCCATTGTTTTTATTGTCCAGCTCTCACATCCATACGTGACTACTGGAAAAAAACCATAGCCTTGACTAGATGGACATTTGTTGGCAAAGTCATATTTCTTCTTTTTAATATGCTGTCTAAGTTTGTCATAGCTTTTCTTCCTAGGACTAAGCATCTTTTAATTTCATGGCTGCACTCACCATCTGCAGTGATTTGGGAGCCCAAGAAAATAAAGTCTGTCACTGTTTTTTCTCTTATCTATTTGCCATGAAGTTGTGGGACCAGATGCCATGATCTTAGTTTTCTGAATGTTGAGTTTTAAGCCAGCTTCAGCACTCTCCTCTTTCACCTTCATCAAGAGGCTTTTTAATTCCTCTTTGCTTTCTGCTATTAGGATAGTGTTATCTGAATATCTGAGGTTGTTGATATTTCTCCCAGCAATCTTGATTCCAGCTTGTGCTTCATCCAGCCCAGCATTTTGCATGATGTATTCTGCATATAAGTTAAATAAGCAGGGAGACAATGTACAGTCTTGACATACTGCTTTCCCAATTTGGAATCAGTCAGTTGTTCTATGTCCGGTTTTAACTGTTGCTTCTTGAGCTGCATACAAGTTTTGCAAGAGGCAGGTAAGGTGATCCAGTATTCCCATCTTTTTAAGTGTTTTCCACAGTTTGTTGTGACTCACACAATCAAAGGCTTTAGAGTAGTCAATAAAGCAGAAGTAGATGATTTTCTGGAATTCTCATGCTTTTTCTGTGATCCAATGAATGATGGCAATTTGATATCTGGCTCCTCTGCCTTTTCTAAATCTAGCTTGTACATCTGGAATTTCTCAGTTCACATACTGCTGAAGCCTAGCTTGAAGGATTTTGAGCATTACCTTGATAGCATGTGAAATGAGTGCAATGGAACAACAGACTGGTTCCAAATTGGGAAAGAAGTACACCAAGGTTGTATATTGTCACCCTATTTATTTAACTTATATGCAGAGTATATCATGTGAAATGCAGGGCTGGATGAAGCACAAGCTGGAATCAAGACTGTGAGGAGAAATATAAGTAACCTCAGATATGCAGATGACACCACACTTATGGCAGAAAGTGAAGAAGAATTAAAGAACCTCTTGATGAAAGTGAAAGTGGAGAGTGAAAGCTGCCTTAAAACTGAACATTCAGAAAGCTAACATCAAGGCTTCTGGTCCCATCACTTCATGGCTGTAGATGGGGAAAAAATGGAGACAATGACAGACTATTTTTTCGGGCTCCAAAATCACTGAAAATGGTGACTACTGCCATGAAATTAAAAGACGCTTGCTTCTTGGAAGAAAAGCTATTACTAACCAAGACAGAATATTAAAAAGCAGAGACATTACTTTACCAACAAAGGTCCACCTAGTCAAAACTATGGTTTCTCCCACAGTCATGTATGGATGTGAGATCTGGACTATAAAGAAAGCTGAGCACTGAAGAACTGATGTTTTTGGACTGTGGTATTGGAGAAGACTCTTGAGAGTCTCTTAGATTGCAAGGATATCCAGACAGTTAATCCTAGAGGAAATCAATCCGGAATATTCATTGTAAGGACTGATGCTGAAGCTGAAACACCAAATCTTTGGCCATATGATGCAAGAAAAACTGACTCATTGGAAAAGATTCTGATACTGGGAAAGACTGAAGGTGGGAGGAAAAGGGGATTATAGAGGATGAGATGATTGTATGGTATCACTGACTTGATGGACATGAGTTTGAGCAAGCTCCAGATTTGGTGATGGACAGGGAAGCCTGGTGTGCTGCAGTTCATGGGGTTGCAGAGTTGGATATGACTTAGCGACTGAACTGAACTGTGTGGTAGTTTGAACCTTTTTTCACTTTGCCCTTCTTTGAGATAGGAATGAAAACTGACCTTTTCCAGTCCTGTGATTATTGCTGAATTTACAAATGTGCTAGCATATTGAGTGCAGCACTTTCACAGCATCATCACTTAGATTTTGAAGTAACTCAGCTGGAATTCCATCACCTCCATTAGTTTTATTCATAGTAATGCTTCCTAAGGCCCACTTGACCTCACACTCCAGGTTGTCTGATTCTAGGTGGGTAATCACACTACCGGGGTTATCTGAGTCATTAAGACAGTTTATGTATAGTTCTTGTTGTGTATTCATGCCACGTCTTCTTAATATCTTCTGCTTCTCTTAGGAGATACTATTTCTGCCCTTTATTGTGCCCATCTTTGCATGAAGTGTTCCCTTGGTATCTTTGATTTTCTTGAAGAGATCTCTAGTCTTTTCCATTCTGTTGTTTTCATCCCTCTTTTCATTGATCACTGAGAAAGGCTTTCTTACCTCTCCTTGCTTTTCTTTGGAACTCTGCATTCAGATGGATATATCTTTTCTTTTCTCCATTGCTTTTGCTCCTCTTCTTTTCTCAGCTATTTGTAAAGCCTCCTCAAATAACTATTTTACCTTTTTGCATTTATTTTTCTTGGGGATGGTTTTGATAACCATCTCCTATATGATGTCACTAACCTCCGTCAATAATTCTTCAGGCACTCTGTCTGTCAGATCTTATCCCTTGAATTTATTTGCCACTTCTACTGTATAATCATAAGGGATTTAATTTAGGTGACACCTGAATGACCTAGTGGTTTTCCCTACTTTCCTCAATTTAAACCTGAATTTTGGAATAAGGATTTCATGATCTGACCCATAGTCAACTCATGATCTTTTACATTAGAAGTTCTGGGAAAATCAGACTTTTCTATATATGTTTTGTGAATGTGTTTATTGATTGCTATGTCTTTTTCTACAGTTACATTTATGTATGTAACAAATTCAACATTTAAGATAGTCAATTTAATAAAAATAAATCATATTCTAAATATTGATTATTTTTAAGGATTGTAATCAATGTAGAACAAGTTTAAGTATATATTACAGAAAATTATAAAAAGGTAGTGAATTATTAATATGGTCTCATTTAGTCCTGAATATTTAAACCATGAAAGTCTGATCTTTATTCGTTGATTACTGCATGTGTGTTATCTAATGAAGACCCACTGGACTACTCTATCATACTTATAATACAACTGCTTGTTTTATCTTGAATATAAACAGAACATAATATTCTAAATATGGTAGTGCTGTGTTTGCCAATAAAAGGTATGGTGGAAATAGCATCGACTCAGTCAACAAACATTGTGAATGCCCCAACCTATATGCGAAGGAGCTGTATAGGTGTAGAAAAGCAAATGAAACTAAGTCACACTTTGAACTCCCTTGGAATGCTGAATTAAAACAAAATCACTTGTAGAAGAATGAAACTAGATCACTTTCTAACACCACACACAAAAATAAACTCAAAATGGGTTAAAGATCTAAATGTAAGACCAGAAACTTCTAGAGGAAAACATAGGCAAAACACTCTCCGACGTAAATCACAGAAGGATCCTCTATGATCCACCTCCCAGAATACTGGAAATAAAAGCAAAAATAAACTAATGGGATCTAATTAAAATTAAAAGCTTCTGCACAACAAAGGAAACTATAAGCAAGGTGAAAAGACAGCCTTCTGAATGGGAGGAAATAATAGCAAATGAAGCAACTCACAAGCAAATAATCTCAAAAATATACAAGCAACTTATGCAGCTCAACTCCAGAAAAATAAACGACCCAATCAAAAAATGGGCCAAAGAACTAAACAGATATTTCTCCAAAGAAGACATACAGATGNATCCAACCAGTCCATTCTGAAGGAGATCAACCCTGGGATTTCTTTGGAAGAAATGATGCTGAAGCTGAAGCTCCAGTACTTTGGCCACCTCATGCGAAGAGTTGACTCATTGAAAAAATCTTTGATGCTGGGAGGGATTGGGGGCAGGAGGAGAAGGGGATGACCGAGGATGAGATGGCTTGATGGTATCACGGACCTAATGGACGTTAGTCTGAGTGAACTCTGGGAGACTGTGATGAACAGGAGGCCTGGCATGCTGCGATTCATGGGGTCACAAAGAGTCGGACACGACTGAGCTACTGAACTAAACTGAACTGAAATACTTTGTATATAAAGATTATATATGTTAAAGGTTATATATTATATATGTTAAGGATTATATGAAAGGTATTTTCAAGAAAGTGATCAGACTGTAAAGAATCTGCCTGCATTGATGGAGACCTGGGTTCTATCCCTGGTGTTTTGAAGATCCCTTGGGGAAGGAAATGGCCATCCATTCTAGTAACCTTGCCTGGAGAATTCTATGGATAGTGTAGCCTGGCGAGCTACAGTCAGTCCATGAAGTCACAAAGATTTGGCTACAGGTCACTGAGCAACATCACTTTCACTTTTCACTTTCATCCACTGCAGAAGGAAATGGCAACCCACTCAAGTATTCTTTCCCGGAGAATCCCGGGGACAGAGGAGCCTAGTGGGCTGCTGTCTATGGGGTCACACAGAGTCAGACATGACTGAAGTGACTTAGAAGCAGCAGCAACTTTCACTTTTCACTTTCAGATTGTATATGTTACATATATTATTTGGTATTTTACTTATTTTATGTTGCTATCTTAATTTAATTTTATTAAAACTCTTCATTACATTTATTTAAATTATCTTCTAATGGAAAGAGAATAATAAAATAATCTATTTAATAATCTTCCCATTATTGAGAATCATCAAGTCTCCAACTTCTTAGGATTAAGTTCCCTTCTAACTGTTTTTTATTATTATATATAATTTCAGGTGTGGNTTAAATTATCTTCTAATGGAAAGAGAATAATAAAATAATCTATTTAATAATCTTCCCATTATTGAGAATCATCAAGTCTCCAACTTCTTAGGATTAAGTTCCCTTCTAACTGTTTTTTATTATTATATATAATTTCAGGTGTGGGTATATATACCAAGATGAATAAAAATGAATAAAAATAGATTAGTCAAAAGAATATTTAATCACTATAGAAAATTTCAAAAATATAGAAGGACATATGAAATGAAAACTATAGATAGTTGTATCATTGCAGTGAGGATCAATGTTAATACAAGTAAATTTTCTTCCACTGTTTCTTTCCCAGTGGACAGATGATTGACTGCATTATATATTTATATAATATATATATTAAATTCATAATTACCATTGCATATAATTCATCCTTAAATGCTATATAAATAGTACACATTACTTATGTGAGTCTGTTTAAAGGTTCTCTTGTATACTTATTTTTTCACTTAGTTTTACAGAGTTGAAATGATGTTTTGAAAAAATTTTGTTTCACTTAGATAAACTAGCCATAAGATTTTTTCCTTCTTTTCTATTCACAAAATCCCATATTTGGACAAACTTTGAGAGAGTCAATCCTTTTTCTTCAGACAGACAGGCATTGTTACGCCCTTCTTACAGATATGACCTTGAGATCCAGATACATTAATGAATGATTCAAGTAACTAAGTGGTGATGGAGTGTGGGGTGAGATGAAGCATCTAGCTACCCAGACTCTGCTGATTTATGTTCCCTTGACATAAACCTACACAGCTGTTCTCACCAGCTTTTTATGTTATATTTCTCTTTGAATTTCATAACATCTTATTTCATAACCTGTTAATATTTGAGGAGAAAGAATATGAGCAAACTTCCTCTTTGTACTTGTAGTTTGAAAATTTTTTGTCATTTCTTTTCAATTACTAAGTTGTATGTGACTCTTTGAGACCCCCCTGGACTATAGCCCACCAGGCTCCTCTGTCCATGAGGTTTTACAGGCAAGAATACTGGAATGGGTTGCTATTTCCTTCTCCAGGAGATCTTCCTGGAGCAGAGATTGAACCTGCATCTCTTGCATTGACAGGTGAATTCTTTTACCCATTGAGCCACCAGGGAAGCCCTAGTTTGAAATATAGAACACCTATATAGTTAAACAGATAATAATAATCAGTTTAGGGCTGACAGTAAAAAAAACAAAAAAACAAAAAAACCCTCTAAATAATGGGATTATTTTTGATACCCACCTGAATTCTTGATTGTTTAATATTTTCCCAATCAATCATATTATTATGACACCATATGTAACCACAGCATTCCTTTGTTCTAAAATTACTTTTCTTGGTACTTTGTCAATGCTTAATATATGAAGCAGAGAATCTGAGGCTTAATTATAGAAAAATGTATCCATTTTAAAAATGAAAATGCAAAATTGCAGTCTGTAATTATACACCTTTTAGAAAAAACACTGCAAGAAAAGAAAAAGCACATTGATAATTTGAAAAAAGTAGGACTCCTGCACTAAGTCAGTCAATATAGAAAGAAGAGCCAGTTGCCCTTTGGATGTCAGAAAGTCAATAATAAAGTAGGAAAAGCAGCAGCACACATCTGAAAGCTCTCTCTCATCTTGTGATCTTTGGAAGAAGTGATCTTACATAAACCATTCCAGAAAGTGCTAAACAATTATATTTCCCACATAATCCCATGTTTAAATAAATCATATTAAGCAGACTCAAGAAGATGAGATCATGAAAAGCTGAACTGAAAAGTAAAACAAAATTATAAATATATAAACATACTTTCAGTATACTGATTAGACAGCTTAGTATGCTGAGCAGTAGTGCACCCTTTTGCTATGTGATAATAGTAGAATTTCTTTACATGACATTTGCTGTAATCATTTATGTTTGATGGAAACATCTAACTATAGAGAGAACATCTGGAATTGTAGATACATAATTTCGACTGGCTCTACTTTAAAGACCAAAGTGTAGAGACAAGCAAAAGCCAGATCATGCCACAAGAAAAACCCAAAAAAGCATTGATACTAACAGAGTACAGCTTTAATAAGAAGGAAGATAATAACTGAATAATAGTATTGTATAATGTAGCAGAAATGCATGAGGTATGACATTGCTAGGAGAAAAAAATACTTCCTCTCAGAAAGAATCGGGCTTCCCTGGTGGCTCAGATGGTAAAGAATCCGCCTGCAATGCAGGAGACTCAGGGTCAGGAAGATCGCCTGGAGAAGGGAATGGCAACCTACTCCAGTATTCTTGCCTGGAGAATCTCGTGGATGGAGGGGCCATTGAGGACTACAACTCATGGGGTCACGAAGAGTAAGACACAACTGAGCAACTAACACTTTCACTTTCAGAAAGAATCCTGGAAACACTTCATCTGATTAGGGAAAATGCCAGTCTCTTGCATTTTTGCAAGAGGCTGAAGTAAAAGTAATAGGCTGAATAATGGAGCTACTCAATAAGTAGAAGATTTTAATCTTAATGAAGTTGAATATCTAATTTTTATGTTATAATTACTCTCTGTGTACTGCCAAAGAAATTAGGTTCTGAAGCAAGCAAAAAAATCTCAAATGCCCAAATCTAAATATTATAACAATTACTATTTTGGTATATATCAGTACATATTGTTATTTTGTGTCTATCAGTTCAGTGCAGTCACTCAGTCGTGTCCAACTCTTTGTGACCTCATGGACTGCAGCATGCTAGGCTTCCCTGTCCATCACGAACTTCTGGAGCATATTCAAACTCATGTCCATCGAGTCGGTGATGCCATCCAACCATCTCATCCTCTGTAACCCCCTTCTTCTCCTGCCTTCGATCTTTCCCAGCATAGGGGTCTTTTCCAATGAGTCATTTCTTCACATCAGGTGGCTAAGGTATTGGAACTTCAGCTTCAGCATCAGTCCTTCCAAAGAATATTCAGGATTGATTTCCTTTAGGATGGATTGGTTTGATGTCCTTGCAGTCCAAGGGACTCTCAAGATTCTTCTCCAACACCACAGTTCAAAAGCATCAATTCTTTGGCAGTCAGCTTTCTTTATAGTCCAACTCTCACATACAAAAATGACTACTGGAGAAACCATAGCTTTGACTAGACAGACCTTTGTTCACAAAGTAATGTTTCTGCTTTTGAACATGCTGTCTAGGTTGGTCATAGCTTTTCTTCCAAGAAACAAGTGTCTTTTAATTTCATGGCTGCAGTAACTATCTGCAGTGATTTTGGAGACCCCCAAAATAAATATCTGTCACTATTTCCATTGTTTCCTCATCTGTTTGCCATGAAGTGATGGGATCAGACGCCATGATCTTAGTTTTCTAAAGGCTGAGTTTTAAGCCAGCTTTTCACTCTCTGCTTTCACTTTCATCAAGAGGTTCTTTAGTTTTTCTTCGCTTTCTGCCATAAAGGTGGTGTCATCTGCATATCTGAGGTTATTGATATTTCTCCCAGCAATCTTGATTCCAGCTTGTGCTTCATCGAGCCTGGCATTTCGCATGATGTACTTTGCATATAAGCAGGGTGACAGTATACAGACTTGATGTACTCCTTTCCCGATTTGGAACCAATCTGTTGTTGCACATCCTGTTCTAACTGTTGCTTCTTGCTCTCCATACAGATTTCTCAGGAGGCAGGTCAGGTGGTCTGGTATTCCCCTCTGTTTAAGAAATTTCCACAGTTTGTTGTGATCCACACAGTCAAAGACTTTGGCATAGTCAATAAAGCAGAAGTCTAAGCTTTGGCAAATGCTTTTTTTTGTGTGTGTATATATATATATATATATATATATATATGTACCACATCTTTTTTATCCACTCGTCTGTCAGTGGACATTTAGGTTGATTCTATTTCCTGGCTGTTGTGAACAGTGCTGCAGTGAACATTGGGGTGCATGCATAACATCCTTTATATGTGGGATCTGAAAAGAAATGATACAAATGAACTTATTTACANTTTTTTTTTTTTTCTCACATCTCCTTTAGCTATTCATCCATCATTGGACACTTAGGTTTCTTTCATACCTTGGTATTGTAAATAATGCTGCAATAAACATGAGAGTGCAGATATCTTTTTGATATCCTGTTTGCGCTTTCTTTGGGTATATAACCAGAAGTGGAATTGCTGAATCATGGTTTATCACACCTGTTGGAATGGCTGTTATCAAGAAGGCAAGAGATGACAAATGTTAACGAGGATGTAGAGAAAAGGGAACCTTTGCATACTGTTCATAGAAATGTAAATTAGTGCAGCAATGACGGAAAACTCTTCATTTAAAAAAAAGAAAAAAACTTTTAAAGCAGTATTTAACATTTTTAACAGTACTCATTTTTTATAGTTGCATTTCTCTATCAGATATAATACTGGAAACCGGCCCCTTTTAGGACACAATCAAAGTGCTGGGAGGGTTGACTCCTTCTAAAGCCTGTGAGAATTTTCATCCCTTGCCCTAGCTTTTGGTGGGTTGCTGGCAATCTTTGGCATTATTATTTGGCTTGTATAAGGATTACTTTGAAACTGACCTTCATTTCCATTTGTCATTTTCTTTGCATGTATGTCTATATCGAAATGTCTGTTTTTTAAGGACACCAGTCATATGGAATTAGGGCCCCACCCTACTGGAGTATGACCTCATCTTAGCTCATTATATCTGTTATGGTTCTATTCTCAAGTAAGTTCCTATTTTGAGGTAATGGGGACCAGGACCTCAACATGTAAGTTTGAGGGGAACACAATTCAACATGTAACATATGATAGGACTATATTTACCTTTGTAAGAAGCTGCCAAACTGTGTTCTGAAGTGGTTGTAACATTTTCATTCCCATCAGTAATGAATGAATGTTGGCAGTGCCTACCCAATCACTGTCTAGGGGAAGAGAATCCTATTGAAGGGGTATCAGTTTCCCAGTCCCATTGGCAAGCTCATTCCAGTCTCACCTGGATGCCATAATTACCTGCATTAATCTCTCTTTGTTCTGATCTTATGCCTGACAAGTATTCATCTGTGTAGAAATTGGGTCTTGTCTAGATCTGACCATGTGGTTTAGCCACCTCCCAGGAGAGGCATGTTTCTCATTGTAAATCAATTAAACCACAGCATGACTTTATGCATTAGTCATTTCACTTTTGGGGAACCCTCTTGAGAGATAAAATCCTTCTCAGTTTGTTAATAAAATCAAGTGCCTAAGTTTGTTGGGGTCAAGAAACCATGATAAATGTTCATATGTTTGTCTGTGAAATGTGATAAAAATCACCAGTCTTTCCTGGTGATATCCAGAGGTTGCAGCTGATTATGTGTGTCTTTTATTCCTCATTTAAAACTGGTTCATAGTAAACTTATTTTCTTTGTTATCACTGATAATAAAATTTCTTATATTACTTCAACTATTGCTAGAGTGACAATAAATTCTTATTTCTCCTTATAATAATGGTTGGAAACTAAGAAGAAAGTTATAAGGAATTAGTATGATCTAATTATTATTTCAAATCTTGACCAGATCCATCAGAATTTAGGAGATTTTTGTTGTTTATGAGTGTGTATATATGTGTGTGTGTGTGTGAAATGTCATTTCTCTACATTTTTAATTCTTTGAAAGACACTAGTTTTAGGAACTTCTAAGTCAATTCTAGTCTTTCCATACTTCATAACCAGATAGCCAGTAGGGGAAAAAAAAATCTCATTTTTTAAGTGCAAAATACTTTGCACTTAAGAAGAAATAAGGTGGTCTTTCCAAAAATGTAAGCTTAAACAATCTAAAGAGTCTGTGCCTTGAACTTTTATTATATACTTTTGTCCTTTTCCTTTATTTTTTTTCCCAGTACAAAGTGTTGGGTAATATTCATCTTTGTACCTCCCCAATATTTACCACAGTGAAAAATATTAAGTTGGACTGGACTCAAAATAGTTTGAATTAAGTAATCAAAAACAGTTCCTTCATTCCTCTTAAATATGCATAGACTGTGTGTGGTATCTCTTGCTTTTCACTTTATAAGATAATGAAATAATCATGATCATTTTAACTACTTGTCCCAATTTGGTATTTCTGAGCTATTTAAAGTATCATTTGGAGGAAAATAAAATCAGGTGAAATGCATTTAAACTTGCATTTCTCCTTGACATTAAAGAAAGTATTATATCTGTACTATCCTTGAAGTATTTTAATTCTTGATGTTTTCAGAAATGAGATAGAAAATTGTTGATATGTTCCTTGAAAAAAAATGAACTTAATTAGCACACATTAATTCAAAAGTTCAATACTGAGTTCTTACTAGCCTGTTGAAGTCTATACTCTCTCTCAGCTGCCTATAATAACTCTGCTTATCACATCTAGTTTTAAAAATACTAACATTACCCTTAGTGATTGATGTTACTTTTACAATTATGATAAGTGATATCATGACATCACAAATGGATAATCACTTCTGAATGTTTCTAATTTAAAATTGAATAACCTTCAAAAGCTTCGCTATTCAGTCTCTCAGTCCTGTCTGAGTCTTTGCTACCCCATGACTGCTAGGCTTCCCTTTCCTTCACCATCTCCCAGAGTTTGCTCAAACTCATGTCCATTGAGTTGGTGATGCCATCCAACCATCTTGTCCTCTGTCACCCCCTTCTCCTCCTGCCCTCAATCTTTCCCAGCATCAGGGTCTTTTCCAATGAGTTGGCTTTCCCATCAGGTGGCCAATGTATTTTAGCTTCAGTATCAGCATCAGTCCTAGTGAATATTCAGGGCTGATTTCATTTAGCATTGACTGGTTTGATCTCCTTGCTATCCAAGGGAATCTCAAAAGTTTTACCTAAATAGAATTAAATTTTGTTGTTATTTTGTATTCCCACTTGTGATCAATATTGACTAGAATTCTGCTTTCCTGAAGTTTATCTCATTTTCTGGATCAGTTCAGTTCAGTCACTCAGACGTGTCCTACTCTTTGCGACTCCATGGACTGCAGCACGCCAAGCTTCCCTGTCCATAACCAACTTCTGGAGCATACTCAAACTCATATCCATCACCATCGGTGATGCCATTCAGCTATCTCATCCTCTGCCGTCCCCTTCTTCTCCAGCCTTCAATCTTTCCCAGCATCAGGGTCTTTTCCAATGAGTTCATTCTTCACATCAGGTGGCCAAAGTATTGGAGTTTCAGCTTCAACATCAGCCCTTCCAATGAATATTCAGGACTGATTTCTTTTAGGGTGGACAGGTTTAACCTCCTTGCAGTCCAAGGGACTCTCAAGAGTCTTCTCAAACACCACAAATCAAAAGCATCAATTCTTCGGCGCTCAGCTTTGTTTATAGTCCAACTCTCACATCCATACATGACTATTGGAAAAACCATGGCTTTGACTAGATGGACCTTTGTTGGTAAAGTAATGTCTCTGATTTTTAATATGCTGTCTAGTTTGGTCATAGCTTTTCTTCCAAGGAACAAGTGTATTTTTGGAACTTCAAAAAATAAATATCTGTCACTGTTTCCATTGTTTCCCCATCTATTTGCCATGAAGTGATGGGACTGGAAGCCATGATCTTAGTTTTTTGAATGTTGAGTTTTAAGCCAACTTTTCACTATTCTCTTTCACTTTCATCAAGAGGACCTTTAGTTCTTCTTTTTCTGGCATAAGGGTAATGTTATCTGCATATCTGAGGTTATTGATTTTGTATTTTGGACAGGAATAAATATATATATATATTTTGTTTTGTTTTACTTTTTTGAGTTAGCATTACTTTGCTTTGAACACAGCAATGATCTGTCCCTGCTTCTGTAAGAGATATGGTTTTACTGTACAAATCGCTGTCTTTCTCAGCTTTTTGCACCTTACACACAACTTTAATTTAAGAATTGGGGCTGAGTATGTGCTCAGACTGTGCTCTCATGCTGTGCTCATAGTGTTTTGTCATCAAAATTCCTTGACTAGGTATTTTAGACTTCTAGTCCATAAAAATTGCTTATATATATATATATATNAGTTTCGAGACATTCCTTTCTTTCATTAACAGACTGCTGATGACTATATAACATCCAATTAAAGACTAGCAGGGGGGTACTCTTTCTGCCCCCTTCTGATGCCTATGTCAGAAGCTTTCTCTATCTCCTTTGTACTTTAATAAAACTTTGTTACACAAAAGCTCTGAGCGATCAAGCCTCGTCTCTGGCCCCGATTGAATTCTTCTCCTCCGGGGGCCAAGAATCCCAGCTTTGTAATTCAACAGCCGATGGACCACCACAACTGAGAGCCCACATGCCTTAGAGCCCATGCTCCATGAGAAGAGATGGGTAGATTCACCATCTGCTTAGGATCCTCCCCTGCCGAGGATCTCACCAGGCTGAAATCAAGGTGTTGGCTAGACTACAATATCACCTGAGGTTCAAAGACCCTTTCTGAATTTACTTTTGGTGACAGAAATCAGCTTCTTGTTATAGGACTTAAGCTCCAGCTTCCTTACGTATTATTGACCAGAAATGACACTTTTTTCTTAGAAGTCATCCTCAGGACCTTGCCACATGGTCATTTTCACCTGCAGTTCACAGTATGGCTGTTAGCTTCTTCAAGGCCAGAGGGAGCATATCTCTGCTGTATTGAATTACTTCAACTTCTAAAATCCCTCCACTCCTAATTTTTTTAAAGGGTTTGCCTGAGCAAGTCAGGCTCCCTTAGGATAACCTCCCTTTTAATTAATTTAAAGTCAGCTGATTAAAGGTTTTAATTACTTTTCAAAATTTGTCAACATTTGCCAGATAGCATAACTTGATCATAGGAGTGGTATTCTACCTTAAAGTATCATAGTCACATGACTTACCCATGTGGGAGGGGCCTGGATTATACAGGACATTGACACTAGAGGGTGATAATCATAACTGTGGGGACCCTCTATAATTTGCCTTACCACACTGATCAAACTTCAGTATTGTATTTAATACTTTCAAGAACTAATTATGCATGATAGATTAAAAAAAATAAAATAACATGTCAAATATATCTGAGGATCTAGAGAAGCCTCTCAAGGAATGTAGGGATTTCTTTAGACATGGAATGTTTTTAATGTATGATAGGATCACCTTTATTACAATCAAATTCAATTGTCAGAGTTGCTAACCACTATACCCACACCACCAAATGACATGTAAAACTTAGTGTGGTCCCTCTCACAAAAAAATTGCTCAGCTAATATTACCTGAAATTATTCTTTTTACTGATGGATTAAAATACATTTTCTTTTTGGCACAATTGTGTCAGTTTGAAGGTTGGATGGCTAGTATTTTGTTAATTAAGTAAGTATAAATTATGCTGTGTGGGTAAAATTGGATTTTGCAGAAAACTGCAAAATGCTTTGACTTTTTGTCCTTCAAAGAGTGTCAAGATAAATTGAACTGATTGCAAAGTGGCTAGGATTGAAAAGGTTTTATGTTGAAAAAAAAAAGAGTTTATTCAGGGAATTCTTATGAATCATTCTTTTGTATCTTTTTTAGGGCATTGTATGATTGTTGCAATCACATTTATTCTCAGGAATCTTCTTTGCCCTTGTGAACTTTCATTATCTGACACTCATTACATCAGTTAAAATGAGATAGAAGCAGAAAATTGTGATAGCATTTGGGAAAAAGATATCTAACTGGTGATTTGATGATACCTACGTTTCTTAAAAGAATTTATGTAGAAAGAAAAAGAAACAAGTTACAATTTATAGCGGAGAAAGTCATAACCTTGGAGTTCATCCTAAGTCTACCCTAGCTAATCCTGAGAATTTAGACAAATCTGACATTTGAGAAAATTTGAGAAAAAATTATTTTTAATCTCCATTAAATTATTAGTATCTTGATAATACCATGCAATATCTATTAGAGAATAATTTCTAAATTCACTTAAATAAATGGAATGTGTTAATATTAACATTTTTGTTCTTAATTTTATGTTGATTTTTACCTGCATGAGATTTTTATATTGTTTTTATATGTACAAATGTGATAAAGCTATGTTTCCATTCTTTAATTTGGTGAGTAGAAGAGCTAATTTTTGCTTCATATCTTTGTTGTTTTAGTTGCTAACTTGTGTCTGACTCTTTTGCAATCCCATGGACTGTAGCCTGCCAGGCTCCTCTGTCCATGGGGTTTCTCAGGCAAGAATACTGGAGTGGGTTGTGATTTTCTCCTCCAGGGAATCTTTCTGACCCTGGAATCAAACCTGCATCTCCTGCATTGACAGGTAGATTCTTTACCACGGAGCCACCAGGGAAGCCCCGCCCCACATCATTATGAATACTTTAAAACATAGTGAGTAAAACCAATGCACAGGGTTACAAAATAATGGAAATTTATTTAACTTTTTCTTACCTGTAAATGTTCACCTCATTAATCCTTTACCGTGTCCAGTGAAAGACCTATAAAAGGGAGGGCTAAGTAATTGAAATTGAGTATAGTGTATGTAAGGTATCTTACCGTTATACAAGGTTATCTATTTCTGGGATGTAACAATTCTTGGCTTTTATTTAAATTATGAAACCAAATTATAATTACTTTTTATATATTGATGTGAAGATTTCATAAAAATCTTTTGCTTTCTACAATTAAAACTTTTTAATTTTATATTTACCTTTAATTTTATTTTTGTTTTAGGTTTCAATGATTATACTATTTCCAACTTGAAAAAAAATACTTATTAATACATTTACTACTGGGGTTCTGTATAGAATATATACGCTACTAGTTTTCTCATCTTACAGAGAGAGAGATTTCTGATCACTGGGATTTCAGTTAGATATACAGATATTCAGAGGAAGTCCAATTTAAGTTTTTTTTCCCCCCTAATTTCTTTATTACTTTGATTTATGGAACAAGTAGGATGCATGTGAAGAGTGTAGAGGTAGGAATATTCTTAAGTTTCACAAATGAAAACTTTCAAAGTTGCTTTCTTTTATTTCCCTGTGGTATGCTTCTTTTCTTCAATTATGATTTTTTCTGACACTTTAATGTTCTTTGCTAAACCATTTGCAAACCCATGGTGATATTTATCAGATGACTTGAATAAGAAACCTTTATTCCATTCCTACTTCTGCCTCTGACTCTTTCAATGACCCTGAAAAATTAGTATTCCTCCTACTCTCTCTCAAGGTAAAAACAAAACAAAACAATAACAAAAATATAAGAGGGATATTCTGAAGCTTAATTATAATTATGATTCATAATAAGATCCACTGAGATATTTCAAGAAAAGTTATTATACACAGGCAAAATATTATTATAAAACTCTCTTGAGTTTTAGATTATTATTTACAGATTTCAGCAGAATTATATTTTAGTTGTAGCTGTAGGGTCTCTGATGTTTTCCTATCAACTAAAGCCTTTGTTCTCCATAATAAATGTTTCTAAGCCCTGGTTTCCTTGAAGAAGAAAATGCAGTAACTCAAAAGTGTCAAGTTGCATATATAAATTTTATATTACCTTCCCTTTACCATTATGTTGGGATGAGTTTAAAGTTATTAAGATATCTAACACATCTTAGATAGGTATAAGATGTAAGATAGAGTAAGACTACATAATTGTTTCATTTAAACCATCAAATACTTACATTCTAATGGGATGTTAAAGAGACTTGTTGAAGGCAACTTAGCTGTATTTTTTACATATTTCTTTATATGTAGCTTGGATTACAGAGTATAGTGTAGTGTCTAAGCATCTGGATTTTGGTGTAAGATTGTCTGTGGACAGATCTTTGCTCTATCATATATAAGCTGTACCACTTGGACTAACTTATAACATAGTCCATACCTCAATGTCCCCGCTTATAAAATGGAGATAATAATAGAATGGGCTGTTAGATAAATGAAATAGTACATACTAATGTTTGGCACATATAAGTGCTCAACAAGTACTAGCCTTTCCTACATAGCTGGTCTTGGCTCTGTTTCGTTATGTCAGTACCTGTTAACTGTACGGAACAAGAACCCTATAGTGCCTTCCCAGGAAAGACTGCTCTCCCCATTTCATCTGCCTGTCTCTTGTTCGTAAAAAAGCTGTAGTCTGCCATGCCTTCCCTGATCAAGAATTAATGATCAAAAGGATGTGAACATATGGTGACAAAACTGACAGTTGGGCCAGGAGAACTGGTATCAACTTAAACAATAAATAAGCAATATGGCAGTCACAGAAAAGTTCCTTCCTGAAGTACATAGATAAGAGTATATTACACATATTCCTGCAACTGTATTGCAATTACTAAAGCCTCCACCAAATGGTAACCATGAGCATGTAGCCTGCAGACCTGTTGCAGGCTAAGGATAGCAATTTTAACGCCTGTGACAACACCGTGTTACTCACCATCAAACAGAGAATTGTGCACTAACTGATCATACCTGGATAAATTCCTTCATTCACCTTGCCTTTAAAAATGCTTCTTGAAACCACTCAGAAGGGTTTTTTTTTTTTTTTTTTTTCCTGATTATTGGCTTCCCTGGACTCCTTGTCTTGCCCCTGAAGTAAGTGCTGCACTTTCCTTCACCACAGCTCAATGTCAGTAGATTGGCTTTACTGCATATGAGCTAGTAGACTCAAGTTTGATTTGGTAACAATTTTATTGAAATTAGAGAGCTGTTTATTTTCATTCCTGATTTCTTCTATATTTACAACAATGTGGATTGTTGACTGTCATAATTTTTGCTTTGTTCCTGCTTATACTTCTTCCATGGAGTCTTCATTCATTACATGAGCTCAATTTTTATATTTATGAATTTAAATTATACTATTAAATCTAAAACCATCATTTAGACATTTATTAACAATAAAATATAAGAAAAACATATTCATTGGGCATATGTCAAGTAGAAAGAATATTTCCAAGTACTTTACATTCATTATTTTGTTTAATTTTCAAGATAGCAATGTTTGTTACTGTTTTTGTTCAGTAGATGTCATGTCCAACTCTTTGTGACCCAGGAGCTGCAACATGCAAGACTTTCCTGTCCTTCATTATCTCCCTGAGTTTTCTCACACTCATGTCCATTGAGTCAATGATGCCATCCAGTGACATCATCCTCTGTTGTCCCCTTTTCCTGCCTTCAATCTTGCCCAGCATTTGGATATTTTCCAATGAGTTCATTCTTCACAGGTGGCCAAAGTACTGGAATTTCAGCTTCAGCATTAGTTGTTCCAATGAGTATTCAGGGTTGATTTCCTTTAGGATTGACTGGTTTGATCTCCTTGCTGTCCAAACGTCTCTCAAGAGTCTTCTCTAGCACCACAGTTTAAAAGCATTAATTCTTCAGTACTTAGCCTTCTTTATTGTCCAACTCTTACATCCGTACATGACCACAGGAAAACCATAGCTTTGACTATACAGAACTTTGTCAGTAAAGTTATATGCTTTGAATATGCTGTCTAGGTTTGTCATAGCTCTTCTTCCAAGGAGCAAGCATCTTTTAATTTCATGGCTACAGTAACCATCTGCAGTGATTATGGAGCCCAAGAAAGTAAAGTCTGTCACTGCTTCCGCTTTTCTCCCATCTATTTACCATAAAATGATGAGACCAAATGCCATGATCTTCATTGATATGAATTGATCTGAATGTTGACCTTTAAGCCAACTTTTTCACTCTCCTCTTTCACATTCATCAAGAGGCTTTTTAGTTCCTCTTCACTTTCTGTCATAAAGGTGGTGTCATCTGCATATCTGAGGTTATTGATATTTCTCCCAGCAATCTTGATTCCAGCTTGTGCTTCATCCAGCCCAGAGTTTCTCATGATGTACTCTGCATATAAGTTAAATAAGCAAGTTGGCAATATACAGCCTTGACATGCTCCTTTCCCAATTTGGAATCAGTCCATTTTTTCCATGTCTTGTTTTAGCTGTTTCTTCTTTTCTTGCATACAGATTTCTCAAGATACAGGTAAGGTGGTCTGATATTCCCATCTCTTGAAGAATTTTCCACAGTTTGTTTTGATCCACACAGTGAAAAGCTTTAGCATAATCAATGAAACAGAAGTAGATTTATTTTTTGGCATTTCTTTGCTTTTTCTATAATCCAGCGGATGATGGCAATTTGATCTCTGATTCCTCTGCCTTTTCTAAATCCAGCTTGTACACCTGAAAGTTCTCGGTTCCCATATTATTATTATCATTAACTCCATTTGTAAATAAAAACCAGCTAAAATTAATAGAAATTGGCCAGACTACTTAAGCCTATAGACAGAGCTAGAGTTTCCGCTTATATTATCTATTAATAAAGCCCATAATAGAACCTCTAAATTCTATTGTCTTATATTTCACTCAAATGTCTATTACTTAAGAATATACAAAGTCATTTTTTCTTTTCTTTTTTTTTTTTACAAAGTCACTTTTTAAGAAAAATCCCAATCTGAGCTCTTTCTAGCACTTATATTTCTTTTTAAACTAATTTATTAATTTTATTTTTGGTTGTGCTGCATGTTCACTGCTGCATGTGGGCTTCTCTAGTTGCAGTGAGTGGGGGCTACTCTTCGTTTTGCTGTACAGGCTTCTCATTGTGGTAGCTTCTCTTATTGTGGAACACAGGCTCAGGTTTGCAGGCTTTAGTAGTTGCAGAACAGAGGTTCATTAGTTGTGGCTTGCAAGCCCTAGAGCATGTGGGTTACAATAATTGTGGCACATGAATTTTAGTTTTCCATTGTGTGTGGAATTTTCCCAAATCAGAGATTAAACCCATGTTCCCCACTCTACCAGCAGTGATGTCTCCTAACATATATATTTCTTATATTCCCATGATCAGTCTTTTTTGGAATTCATGATTCCTTCTTGTAATTTTCTTCTTTCCCTCACATTTGGTACTAATTTTGTTCTCCCTTGGTAATATTCCCAGCTTAAAAATAAGCTTCTATGAGTTACACACCAGTCTGCATTCCTGTGTAATTTTCTCTGCCACTACCCTGGCCTACACTTTCCTTTAAATATCTGGATTACTGCTTCCATGCCATAATTATTCTCTCCTAACTTCCACTTCCCCAGATTACACTCCAATTTGCTATTTCCTAGCTATGTGACCCTAACAGATTAATTTATCTTCCCGTGTATATTTAAAATATGGCTAATAATATCTACCTAATAAGAATGCTCAAACTACTACACAATTGCACTCATCTCACATACTAGTAAAGTAATGCTCAAAATTCTCCAAGCCAGGCTTCAGCAATACATGAACCGTGAACTCCCTGATGTTCAAGCTGGTTTTAGAAAAGGCAGAGGAACCAGAGATCAAATTGCCAACATTCGCTGGATCATGGAAAAAGCGAGAGTTCCAGAAAAACATCTATTTCTGCTTTATTGACTATGCCAAAGCCTTTGACTGTGTGGATCACAATAAACTGTGGAAAATTCTGAAAGAGATGGGAATACCAGACCACCTAACCTGCCTCTTGAGAAATCTGTATGCAGGTCAGGAAGCAACAGTNTAAAATTAGCAAGTGTCTTTACATTAAAGCCTGAAGCAATAAAAATGCATGTACTGAATAATATTTTTCAAAGTTAAAAAATATAAATATTTAAAAACATGGAATGTACAATAAAATGCTAAAATGCCTCAATATTTAACTTGGTGACATTTGGTATATTTCAAGGAAACTGCTGCAGTTTTAAAGATACATAACCTAGCAGCTTCACATTTGTAGGAAGAGTTGGTCTAAAGTCAAGTCATACCTAAAAGATGCAATGCATTGACTACAGGACAGCAGATCCATTTATTTAGCTATACTAGTGATTGGGGCAGATCACCAATGTGATGTCTTGCTAACTAATAATGAGTGTTAAAACATTACAAATTAGTGGACTGCTCAGGCTTCAATTTTTTGTTTGGCTTTGGAAACAAAAATGTGTCTTTTAATAGCAACTACATATTTTAAATAATGTGTACCTAGGAAACAGATATAAAATAACATCTGAAAAGTTAAAAGGACTATTTAAAGCAAATAAAAATACATTTTCCATTTATAAAAGTAATAGAATTAGAATATGACATTAATACCAAAAAAGCAGTGTGTTGAGGGGGAGNTTTAAATAATGTGTACCTAGGAAACAGATATAAAATAACATCTGAAAAGTTAAAAGGACTATTTAAAGCAAATAAAAATACATTTTCCATTTATAAAAGTAATAGAATTAGAATATGACATTAATACCAAAAAAGCAGTGTGTTGAGGGGGAGGGGGATGGAGAAGGAAAGCATGATGATATAAGGTTTTTTACCTATGTGTGAAGTACATTAATATTATAGAAAGGTAGCCTCTGATAAGCTAAATATGTATTTTATATACATTATTTTCAGCCTCGGAACTATTAATATTTGGGGCTGGATAAATCACTGTTTTTGAGGACTGTCCTATACATTGTAGGATGTATAACAGCATCTCTGACTGGCCCCTAGATGCAAGTTCAGTTCAATTCAGTTCAGTCACTCAATTCTGTCCAACTCTTTGTGACCCCATGGATGGTTGCACGCCAGGGTTCCCTGTCCATCACCAACTCCCAGAGCTTGCTCAAACTCATGTCTATCGAGTCAGTGATGCCATCTAACCATCTCATCCTTTGTCGTCTCCCTCTCCTCCTGCCTTCAATCTTTTTCAACATCAGGGTCTTTTTCAAGGAATCAATTCTTCCCATGAAGTGGCCAAGGTATTGGAGCTTCAGCTTCAGCATCAGTCCTTCCAGTGAATATTCAGGACTGATATCCTTTAGGATTGACTGGTTGGATCTCCTTGCAGGCCAAGGGACTCTCAAGAGTCTTCTCCAACACCACAGTTCAAAAGCATCAATTCTTCGGTGCTCAGCTTATACTCCAACTATCACATCCATACATGACTACTGGAAAAACCATAGCTTTGACTAGACAGACCTTTGTTTGCAAAGTAATGTCTCTGTTTCTTAAATGCTGTCTAGGTTGGTCATAACTTTTCTTCCAAGGAGCAAGTGTCTTTTACTTTCATGGCTACAGCCACCATCTGCAGTGATTTGGGAGCCCCACAAAATAAAGTCTATCACTGTTTCCATTGTTTATCTACTTGCCATGAATTGATGGACCTGGATGCCATCATCTTAGTTTTTTGAATGGTGAGTTTTAAGCCAGCTTTTTCACTCTACTCTTTCACTGACTTCAAGAGGCTCTTTAGTTCCTCTTTGTTTTCTGCCATAGGGTAGTGTCATTTGCATTTCTGAGGTTATTGATATTTCTCCCAGCAATCTTGATTCCAGTTTGTGCTTCATCTAGCCTGGCATTTCACCATGATGTACTCAGCATATAAGTTAAATAAACAGGGTGGCAATATACAACCTTGACATACTCCTTTCACAATTTGGAACCAGTCTGTTCCATGTTCAGTTTTAACTGTTGCTTCTTGACTTGCATACAGGTTTCTCAGGAGGCAGGTCAGGTGGTCTGACCTGCTTCCCATCTCTTTAAGAATTTTCCACAGTGTATTGTGATCCACACGGTCAAAGGCTTTGGCATAGTCAGCAAAGCAGAGGTAGATGTTTTTCTGGAACTCTCTGTCTTTTTCTGTGATCCAGTGGATGTTGGCAATTTGATCTCTGCTTTTTCTAGATCTAGGTTGAACATCTGGAAGTTCTCAGTTCATGTACTGGTGAAACTTAGCTTAGAGAATTTTGAGTTTTACTTTGCTGCTGCTGCTGCTAAGTCACTTCAGTTGCATCGAATCTGTGCAACCCCAAAGAAGGCAGCCCACCAGGCTCCCCTGTCCCTGGGATTCTCCAGGCAAGAACACTGGAGTGGGTTGCCGTTTCCTTCAAAGCATGAAAGTGAAAAGTGAAAGTGAAGTCGCTCAGTCATGTCTGACTCTTAGCGACCCCATGGACTGCAGCCTACCCGACTCCTCCATCCATGGGATTTTCTAGGCAAGTGTAGGCAATGGCAACGCACTCCAGTACTCTTTCCTGGAAAATTCCATGAGAGGAGGGGCCTGGAAGGCTGCAGTCCATGGGGTCGCTAGGAGTCGGACACGACTGAGCGACTTCACTTTCACTTTTCACTTTCATGCATTGGAGAAGGAAATGGCAACCCATTCCAGTGTTCTTGCCTGGAAAATCCCAGGGACGTGGGAGCCTGGAGGGCTGCTGTCTATGGGGTCACACAGAGTCAGACATGACTGAATCGACTTAGCAGCAGCAGTACTGGCTAGGGTGTGAGATTATTGCAATTGTGCAGTAGTTTGAACATTCTTTGTCATTGCCTTTCTTTGGGATTGAAATGAAAACTGATCTTTTCCAGTACTGTGGCCACTGCTGAGTTTTCCAAATTTGCTGGCATATTGAGTATAGCACTTTAACAGCATCATCTTTTAGATGCAAGTAGCACTTCCTTTAACTGTGAAACTTAAGTGTCTTCAGGCTTTGCCAAATGTCCCCTATTTCAAAAGTTGAGAACTATTGTCTTAAATTGGAGAAGGCAATGGCACCCCACTCCAGTAGTCTTGCCTGGAAAATCCCATTTACAGAGGAGCCTGGTAGGCTGCAATCCATGGGGTCACTGGGGGTCGGACACGACTGAGCGACTTCACTTTCACTTTTCACTTTTCACTTTCATGCATTGGAGAAGGAAATGGCAACCCACTCCACTGTTCTTGCCTAGAGAATCCCGGGGACGGGGGAGCCTGGTGGGCTGCCATCTATGGGGTCGCACAAAATCGTACACGACTGACGCGACTTAGCAGCAGCAGCAGCAGCAGCAGCAGCAGCATTGTCTTAAATAAACAAAGAAAACACTAGAAATGAGTATAATAGTAAATCAGTAAATTTTATAAGAATATCTTTAACTAAATAATCAGTTAATCCAAAAGAAAGCAGGAAAATAGAAAAATTCATGACAAGAGCAGATGAATCAAATAGAAAACAAAATCACTCAAGCTAAAAACTCAGGTGTCATCTTAGATTTCTCTCAAGATTCCTACTCCCACCTGCTATGATCACTAAATTTTGCATTTTCTTTTTCCTTAACATCTCTACTTTCCATTTTCTTCTCTGTATTTACAAATCTTTGTTTACCTTCAGGCCTTTCATTAAGACCATTTCATTAGAACCTTATTCCAATCCAGTCTTCCCTCTGCACTGCTGCCAGACATAGCTGGCTATGTTATTCCCCTGCTTAAGATGCTTCAGTGTCTTTTGATTTTCTACAGCAAGAGATGAAACCCCTTAAAACAACATACACAGTCTCAACAATGTGTCCTCCCTACTTCTCCAAGCTTATATGTATCTAGTGACCACAATCATTATTATATTCCTTTCTCTAATCCAGAGAGTCACAGTCTTTGCTCTTGCAACTGGGAATTACCATCCACAGCAAGATTACTTCAGATCTTGATTATATTTAAGCTACACTGTATGTCTACATTATCATAATCTCACCTTTCAGCTAATGAATACCTATCCTGCTTTCAGGTTTTAACCTTTATTTGAAATTTCTCTTTATCCTCATATGAGGAGCCTCATCCATTTGCCATTACTATAGCTCATTAATCTATTTCATCAACTGTAACACTTTATTATACCTATTTTGTCTATATTTGTGTAGATCTTTGTCTATTTCACAATCATATCTTCTCCCTTATATTTTTATCTCCATTGCTTGGCATGGCAACTACTATTTAAAACATGATTGGTACAAGTTTAGTGAAAGTGAAGTCGCTCAGTCGTGTCCGACTCTTTGTGACTCCATGGACTATAGCCCACCAGGCTCCTCCGCCCATGAGATTCTCCAGGCAAGAATACTGGAGTGGGTTGCCATTTCCTTCTCCAGGGGATCTTCCCAACCCAGGGATCAAACCCAGGTCTTCCGCATTGCAGGCAGATGCTTTAACCTCTGAGCCACCAGGGAAGCCCACAAGTTTAGTATACACAGAAAAACAGTAAAATATGGTGTGGAAGAAGAAACAAAACAATGTTACATTTCAGCACAAGAAATGTCTCATTTCTCTCTTTTCTGTTTGATGATATTCCAGAATATACTTTAACTACAGAATAAATGGAAATTGCCTATAAAAGGAAGCCCATACTAATGTGGCTAGTCTAATTCAGAGAAAACATTTCCTATATTTGGAGCACCACACACACAGATGCATGCCAAATATCTAAAGTGTAGCCAGTCCAGTGAAAGGAGTAAGAAGGGAGGATAGAATAAGAAGGCTAAAAACAGCAACAAAGCAGTGATGTTATAGAAGTGAATAAGCAAATAATGCTTAATAAAAGTGGGGGCATGTATGGTTAATCCTATTATATTATTGAATTGACCTCAAGCAATAAATGTTGGCGATTTTGTCATCAGCATAATATAGCCTCTAGGCCACATGCTGAGAATCATTCTCCATTGTTTTGAGACAGATGACATCAGTTCTGCCCTGATACATGTCTGGGTCAGTGTCACAGTTTGCAGTTCCACATTTTCAACATACCGTGAGAAAATCTGACCCGTCACTTCTTGGTCAAATCTTGCTTAATCACATATAATTTTAAATGTTAAGTGACAAATCAGGAGAATTTTCTTTGGTCAAAAGATGAGAGTGCTATAAAATGGCTAAGGTCAGTATAATTTTGATGATCTTTAAAATATGATTTAAGATTAACCTTTGGGGTATTTTTACATTTGTTTCATACTGCTGAATTTATATAATAAATTTTTTAATACTTTAAGATTCAGATTAAGCTATGAAGACTAAAGGTTAGTTAAGATTTAAGAGATAGTCTTCATTGGAATATTTTTAAAAGAAATGCTGCTTTGTTATATATGTTAGGTTAGCCACCAAAAGTGTTTCTAATTAATATCAAGACTTCCCAAATGAATAGATTAAATCCATTATTTATAATCATAGTGTTATTTTATTTATAAGTATAAAATAATCATATTATAAGCGTTTTAAAACTACAGATAAAACTTTTCTTATTCTCATCTCAGCCCTGCTTACTCCACAACCTGATATGTAATGATGGCTTCCTTAAAAAACCATTTTATTTTTCCAGTAGGGGTGATGTTAACAAAATGGTGAAAAGAGACAATGAATTGACCAACACAATCTTACATACACACAATTAAGAAACAATAAAGTACTCTGAAGTAAAGCTATCCCAGTAGTCACAATTCAGCTTAAGAAATATATTATCAGCAACATAGACCATTCTATAGAGTCCCGTGCAGTCACTATCTCTTCTCCCCAAAGGTAAGTACTATCCTAATTTTTAACACCACAGTTTTTAAATTGTATCACCATAAAACCTCACACGTGGGAGATAATAAATATTTGTTCTAAAACCATAATTTAGATTTGCCTGCTTTTGAACTTAATATAAATGCAATTGTGCAGTATTTATGTTTGTGAGATTCCTCTATGTTGAGGTGTATCTCTGTAGTTCATTCCTTATATATATAATGTATATATTATGTTGTATATATAATTGTTTTGTAGATTCAATTTTTAGGTTTGCAGTAAAATTGAGAGGATAATATAGCGATTTCCCATATAACCCCTTCTTCCACACATGCATAGCTTCCCTGATTATCAACACCCCCTACCAGAATGGTGCATTTGCTACAATTGATGAACTACATTGTATATCATAATCACCTAAAGTCTACAGTTTCATTCTTAGTGTTGTACATTTTATGGGTATGGATAAATGCATAATGACATCAATCCACCAGTATAGAGTCGTATAGTATATTTTTACTGCTCTAAAAATCCACTATGCTACACCTGTTAATCCCCCTACTACACCCTACCCCCTGGAAACCTCTGATCTTTTTATTGTCTTCATAGTTTTGTCTTTTCCAATTC
Organism: Neotragus pygmaeus; assembly: GCA_006410875.1. Taxonomy (NCBI): domain Eukaryota; kingdom Metazoa; phylum Chordata; class Mammalia; order Artiodactyla; family Bovidae; genus Neotragus; species Neotragus pygmaeus. The sequence goes on along the minus strand of SJYV01028716.1, from coordinate 125 downwards.
ATACAATTGGAATCACACAAATATATAGTCTTTTCAGATTGTCTTCTTTTCATTTAGTAAGGAGATCCAACCAGTCCATTCTGAAGGAGATCAACCCTGGGATTTCCTTGGAAGGAATGATGCTA
>SJYV01028715.1:0-10970 GCA_006410875.1 Neotragus pygmaeus | reverse complement strand
GGGAGTTGGTGATGGACAAGGAGGCCTGGTATGCTGCGGTTCATGGGGTTGCAAAGAGTCGGACACAACTGAGTGACTGAACTGAACTGAGTGATAATTTTTTTGTGGGTTATGATAGAAATCAAATACACACACAAAAAAACAGCATTTAAATCAGTAAGGGGATTATAGAAGCTAAACTGCTCAGCAGAAGGATAAACATTAACTTTGATTTTAGAGTTTGATAAAATTTAGAAGGCACATTAAAATTTCGATTGGGAGCTCATGTACACCTGTGGTGGATTCATGTCGATGTATGGCAAAGCCAATAGAGCATTGTAAAGTAAAATAAAGTAAAAATTTTTAAAAAAAATTTACTGAAAGATCAGAAAGAGTACATATCTTTCAGAAGAGTAAAGGAAAATAAAAGGACTGTCACAGATACCATGAACACCCCAGTAAAATGTTTAATATGGTAAAACTGATCTTTAGATTAATAGATAGACTCTGAGTAAAACAAATAGAACGATATTATTTCTCCAAAGGAAAAACATACAAATACCTTTGCTGAAAGTGTTTTGTCCAAGATTGCTGATGTAGCAACAATAGTTGAAAGAAGATATTTTCCCTAGATGAGTTTTACTGACTACGAATAACAAGACTTTGGAAACTGACCACCAAAATCATTATTTTTTTTAAACTTTTATGTGTCAGTATAGATCCACTTCAAGCTTTGTCTCATATTGGGCAAGTTGACTGACTGTTTTTGTGAATTATCTTTCACAAATAGTATATTTTTTCAGGAATGTTTTCCAGTCTATTATTTATTTATTTAAAGTTGTCTTGCTTTTTGAGTTAATTATTTCAGTGCCTTGTAGATTCAACTTCAAAATGATGCAGACAATTAAATTGTCGATATTATATCAATTTTTGTGTAGCTATTAAAAAAATGTTTTCAGTGAAAATCTGTTCAAAAACTATATAAATTAAATTAATCAGGATATAGAAAAACTATATTTTGTGATTTTGACCAGTTTGATTTGCTTTATCCTATTAGTGAGTTCTATTAACTCACATCTGCAATAAAAACAGGAAAATACAAAATATGCTTTAATATAAAAAAGATTATATGTTATGATACCATATAACAATATATTTCAAAAATGATGAAAAGTAGTACAGAATAAATCAAACATTCACAATTTCAATTGCTGTACATAAAAATATTTTTAAAACACAATTATAGCAGTGGCATTTAATTAATCTATTTCATACACTGATAGCATTTTTTTATGACAACCTGTAATTATATCCCTCACATGTTAGAAGTTAGAGAAAAGATATGTACTATAAATATGTAAAAAGACTCTCTTTTTAAAATGGAAAAAACTACAAATGTAGAAAAAGGGCTGAATTTTGAAATGTAATAAATTACCTCTATTTCAATGTGTTCTTTTCAGTACTTGGCATTATCTATAATGGCACTCTTCCCCAGAGGCTCAGCACCTTGCCCTTACATGGGTACTGTTGTTAAGGACTTAAGTAAACTTGGTAAAAGGTCTAATTATTGACAGAAAGTATTTGCCCTTTTATTTTCTGATACACAGTGGTATCAGCATATTATGTTAATTATGGAACAGAGATTGCTTTATAGGTTTGATTTACTAGGCAGCAAAAATATTATCTCAAAAATCAGTTCAAATGCATGTGTTGTAGAATTTCATGCATCTATATCGTTCTGACCCATCTCCTAGCTAATTATACGTTGAATGGAAAGGAGGCTAAAGTGCTGACAGGAGATCAAGTGGTATCTTCTGGTGACAGGAGAAAATGAGTAGGCACATCAATATGAACTGACATGCCTTGAAGCAGTTTTCTGCCATTGAAAAGTTAAAACTAATGGACAAAAAGTATTCCTTCTATCTGGATAGGAGGCTAACTATAATTAAAGTTTCAGAAACAAAAAATAGAAAGTGTTGCGTTTCTTCATTTAAGAGTTGTCATAATACTGAAAAATTTTATAGTGGTTTTAATATGACTGGAGAAGAAAATTCTGTCCAGATAATCTCCAAAGGTTAATAGTTTCAAAAATGTCTTTTAGAGTTGTTTGTAAAGTCTGAGGGATCATTTAAAGTTTTATTTGAACAATTTAAAGGTTAAACATTTAGAAATTAGTCGACTCAAACACACCTATTTCAAATACTTAATCCACCAATAACTGCCAATTACATTTTCCCTCTATTAATTATACTCTCTGAAAAAATATGTTTTCTTGTTTTGTTTTACATCCATATAGCATAAAGGATATCATGAGAGTCAAAATTTAAAAGCAAGGGGAAAAAAAAATAGTGGAGAAGATCAAAGTGGCAGAATAGACCGACATGGTGCTCACTGCCCCCGAGAAATATATCAAAAATACATCTACATGTGGAACAGTTTTCACAGAAAGCCAATTGAAAGCAACAAAAGATTTCTTATATAACCAAAGCCACAGGAAAGATCCCCATGTAACTGGATAGAACAAAAGGGAAAAAATGGAATCAAATGGGACCTGTATCCTTGGGAGTGAGCTGTGAAAGAGGGACGGTTCCCTTGCTCTGAGAAACTCCTTCGCCTGCATTCCTGCTGTTGTGTGTGGTACCTGAGTGCTTAAACTCAGGCTTCAGTGCACAGAACTAGGGAGAGGACTTGGTGTGGCTACATGTAGACAGCCTGAAGGGCCTAGATTGTTCTGTTCAATATAGTATTGAAGTCCTAGCCAAGCGATCAGATAAGAAATAAAAGGTAATCAAATTAGAACGGAAGAAGTAAAATTGTCATTATATGTAGATGACATGATACTCTATGTAAAAAATCCTGAATTCTCCACACTAAAACTATTAGAAGTGAGAAATGAATTCAGCAAGGTAGATTAACGCAAGATTAATAGACAGAAATTTGTTGCATTTCATTACACTAACAAACAATGAAATATCAGAAAGTAAAAAAAAAAATCCCATTTAAAACCGCATCAAAAAAATACATATGAATAGCCTAACCAAGGATGTAAAAGGTCTATAAACTAAGAACTATAAAACACTGGTAAAGAAAATTGAAGAAGATTCAAGGAAATGGAAAGATATTCCATGCTCTTGGATTAGAAGAAATAATACTGTTAAAATGACCATACTACCCAACGTAGTCTACAGATTTAATGTGATCCCTATCAAATTACCTAAAACATTTTCCACAGAACTTGAATAAATAATCATAAAATTTAAACGGAACCACAAAAGACCAGAATTATCAAAGTAATCCTAAGAAAAAAGAGCTATAGACATAACCCTCCAGTTTCCTTCAGAAAAAGCTGAAGACATAACCCCCTACACATCAGACAATAAGACAAAGCTACAGTAATCAAAATAGTGTATTATTTGCACAGAAATAGACATACAAATGGAACAGAATAGAGACCAGAAATAAACCCTACACTTATGATCAGTTAATCTTTGCAAAGAACACAAGAACAAACAATGGAGAAAAGACAGTCTTTCAGCAAGTGGTGTAGGAAAAGTTGGACTGTCTCATGAAAATCAATGAAATTAGAATACCCCTCACACCAAATACTAGGATTCCCTGATAGCTCAGTTGGTAAAGAATCTGCCTGCAATGCAGGAGACCCAGGTTCAATTCTTGGGTTGGGAAGATCCCCTGAAGAAGGGATAGGCTACCCACTCCAGTATTCTGGCCTAGCGAATTCCATGGACTGTATAGTCTATGCAGTCACAAAGAGTCAGACAGGACTGAGAGACCTTCACTTTCACATTACTATCACACCATATACAAAAATAAATTAAAAATATTTTAAAGGGCTAAATAAAAGGCACAAACTCCTAGAAGAGAACAGAGGCAAAACATACTTGGACAAAATTGTAGTAATGTTTTCTTTGATCAGTTTCCCAAGGCAAAATAAATAAAAGCAAAAGTAAACAAATAGGATCTAATTAAACATAAGCTTTTTCACAGTAAAGGAAACCATAAACAAAAAGACAATCTACAAACTGGGAGAAAATATTTGCAAACAATATGACTACAAGGGGTTAATTTCCAAAGTATTCAAACAGCTCGTATAACTCAATATTAAACAAGCAAACAAACAAAAGGGCCAAGGACCTGGACAGACTTTTTCAAAGAAGACGTACAAATGGCCAAGAGACACATGAAAAGATGCTCAACATTGCTACTAATTAGAGATGTGCAAATTTAAAACTATGATGAGGTATCACCTGAAACTGGTTATAATGGCTATCATCAAAAGTCTACAAATAATAAAGGCTGGAGATGGTGTGTAGAAAAGGGAACCCTCCTAAACTGTGGGTGGGAATGTAAACTGGTATAGCCACTATGGAGAACAGTATGGAGGTTCCTTAAAAAAACTAAAAAATAAACCTAATACATGATAAGGATCCCCGCTCCTGGGATATATCTGGAAAAGATGAAAATTCTAACTTGAAAAGATACATACACCCCAGTGTTCACTGCAGCACTATTTACAATAGCCAAGACATGAAAGCAATGCAAGTGTCCATTGACAGATGAATGCATAAAGAAGTGACATATGTGTACAATGTCAGCATTAAAAAAGTATGAAATACTGCCATTTGCAACAACATGGATGGACGCAGAGATTACCATGCAAATATTACATGATATCAGTTATATGTGGAATCTAAAAAGAAATACAGTGAATCTATATCCAAAACAAAACAGACTCAGAGATAGAAAACAGACATGGTTTCTGAAAAGGAAAGGAATGCTGGGATAAATTAGGAGTATGGGATTAGGAAATACAGACCACTATATATATATATATATATACATATATATATATACATATATATATAAATAACATGTAAACAAAAGGAATTTACTGCATGGTATATTGAACTATACTCAATATATTGTAATAACCTATAATAGAAAAGAATCTGAGAAAGTGTGTATATACGTGTAATATATGTATGTGTGTGTATATATATATACAAATATACATATATGTATAGCTGAATCACTTTGCTTTCTAAGTGTAGCTAACATGATATTGTAAGCCAACTACACTTGAACATAAGTTAAAGAAATAATATGAGTCTGTGTGGTATGTGGAAACAAAAGGAGCAAGTAATATGACACTTTCTTTATGAGCTCTATCACGTTCACTGAGAAAAATCAATTAATCCATTTTTGCAAGTTTCCTTATCTATAAAATTCAGAAGAGATCACTAAGATGATCTCTTCTAGTCTGAAAATAATTTTTTTCTTGAGTCAATGGATGTTAAATACATTTATTTCCTACTGGCAGAGATTTTTCTGGAATTAGAAAAATATCTGAGTTTGAAAAAAGTAGGATATTTTATTGAAGTTACATACTTTTTGTATTCAATATATCTTTATTTATTTTCCTCCCATATTTCACTTTTTTTAGTCAAATTAGTGAAGTTGGAAGGGGTTAGAAAAATGAAGTCAGAATTTCCTATAGAATATCAAGGGTCAGTTTTCAAGGGTCTCAATTTCTTATCATGATGGAAAATCAAGACTGAGTCCACTCTGGGGGATGTTAGCTTCAATTTTCATATTGTAATTGTTTACTAGTGTGTATTAACAGATTTAAAGCTTTTACAAACTCATGACATCTCTTAAAAACAAAACACCGTAGGCACTTGAACCCAGATTGTGATCGTTAAACACGAAGAAAAAGAAAAAAAANTGGGGGATGTTAGCTTCAATTTTCATATTGTAATTGTTTACTAGTGTGTATTAACAGATTTAAAGCTTTTACAAACTCATGACATCTCTTAAAAACAAAACACCGTAGGCACTTGAACCCAGATTGTGATCGTTAAACACGAAGAAAAAGAAAAAAAAAGGGGGGCCACTGCTTCTTTGAGAATTGTCTAAGTCAAATCTGGAATAGAAAATGTACAATAGAAAATGTAAACTGGTATAGCCACTATGGAGAACAGTATGGAGTTTCCTTAAAAAAACTAAAAATAAAGCTAATATATGATACAGGATCCCCGCTCCTGGGATATACCTGGAAAAGATGAAAATTCTAACTTGAAAATGCTAAAGTAGAGCTAAAGTATTTTATCTACAAGAAATATAGGAAACTATACAAAATTATCAAGACTGTGAGATGGTCTGGGACCTGGACTCTCTCCAGGAGGGTCAAACTGGATAAACCTCTCCTCAAGCAACAGAATACAAATGAACTATAAAGGACTAAAAATAACTGCACACAAGTGCAGCTGGGGCAATTCTGAACAAAAAGGCCACCTGCCAACCATCATTTTTTGATGTGTGGAGCAAAAGCAGGCTTCTGTGGATGATCCCTGAACACAGGATACCAAAATGGTGGAGAGACCACCCAAGCTATACCTCCCGCCCAATCCACTGATCCACTCCTGGCATTACTCTCTTTAAGGAACTAGCTAGCCTCCCAAGAACAAAGCTTCTTGTTTTGATTTTCCCATGCTGCAGCATGGATCTAATAATGCCCTGCCTGAAGTCCTTGCTGGCCTCTTACCGATGTCTATTTAATTAAAAAGTTCAAGGACCTAGGTCAGTAACATGTTTAGTGGCCACTAAGGGATGCCCATGGAGCTTCTGTTTATCTTGCCCTTCGTTGGGAGGACCTAGGCACTTGAGGACGGCCAAATGCAGCTTCTTCTCAGCTGACAAGTGGCCACCTGAACCTTTTGCCTCAATTTCACTTCACTTGGTGAGCTTGCTGTCAGGCCCCAGAACTCTCATTCAGGCACCACTTGTCCCTTCCCCTTGGTCCTTTCCCCTCTCTTCATCTCTAATTCTTTTCCTGTCCTCTCCTTCCAAGAAAGTGGATGTGGGGCAGCTATAGCTTAGCTCTTCTCAGCTTATGATGCTAGGCTCCCTTGATTGACAACAGCTCACAATGACAGGTGACAAGCAGAGGTGAGAGAGGCTCACCTCATACTGTACAGATCTTGGCCCAGCGGCCTCTCCCTGATGGGAGATTTAAGTGTGATAGAGGTTCAACGCTCATATCAAGTAGTGGCTAAAGTTCCATCATCACAAAATTCTCATCCTAACCCCCTCCCCCATCACCAAGAGAAGCTGTATCAGAAACAGGCTGAAGCAATTACACTTTCCCGTGTGAAATGGTTGGTTTCTGGCCTTTCAGGAAATTGGAAGTGCCTGCAGAGGTACACACAGAGGGGCGGGTTAAATGGTAATCTCACTCTCTCTTTGACTCTCCCTCTTACTCTCCCTTGGTCTTCAAGCTACACTGTCCCTTGCATCTTGGACACTCCATACTGGGTCACCCTCTCCATGACCCCTAACATCTTTCTGTTTTGCATCGCCAGCTCTGAGGAAGGGAATTCTATGATCTCCTTTGCCATCTCCCTCCTTGGTTTTGTTCCTCTAGTCTCGAGGGCTCCCTCCATCCCCCAGAGAATCTCTAGCTGTCAGCTTTCTGATTTATATGTAAATATGGAAAATGCATAAGCAACCCACTCCAGTATTCTTGCCTGAGAAATCCCTTGGACAGAGGAGCCTGGCAGGTTACAGTCCAGGGGGTCGCAAAAGAGTCAGACAGGACTTTTAGCTATGAAAAAACAATAGCGAGACCCCCCAATCTAAGAAACTCCTANATGGCATCTGGTCCCATCACTTCATGGCAAATAGATGGGGAAACAATGGAAACAGTGACAGATTTTATTTCTGGACACTCCAAAATCACTGCAGATGGTGACTGCAGCCATGAAATTAAAAGACCCTTCTTAATAGAAAAGCTATGACCAACCTAAAGAGCATATTAAAAAACAGACATTACTTACCAGCAAATGTCTGTCTAGTCAAGGCTATGGTTTTATGAGTAGTCATGTATGGCTGTGAGAGCTGGACTATAAAGAAAGCTGAGCACTGAAGAATTGATGCTTTTGAACTGTGGTGTTAGAGAAGACTCTTGAGAGCCCCTTGGACTGCAAGGAGANGGGGAGCAGTGGGCACAGCACGGGGCCCGAGCCCTGGAAGGCTCCCCGGGGGAGGTGGTGGGGGGCCACCAGAGAGTGAGCAGGCATGTAGGGCTGTGTATAGCTCAGGGTGCTGGCAGGTGACGAGCCCTGGAAGGCTCCCCGGGGGAGGTGGCGGAAGGTCACCAGAGAGTGAGCAGGCATGTAGGGCTGTGTATAGCTCAGGGTGCTGGCAGGTGACGTGTGCAGGTGCTCTCGTGGAGCCAAGACACAAGGGCCTCAGGATCCTGGTCCCTTCGCAGGGGCAGCTAGAGGGGCCCTCCAGGGACTCTCAGGATGCACAGCTTGACCCAAACAGGAAGTCTCATAAATCTCTCAGAACCCTGACCTCTTGTTTTTAAAAACTGCAGATGCAGGTGGCTGTGTGGATCCATCCTCTCCTCTAACAGACCTTCCTGACCCACCCAGGACCTTGTCTTCCTCCATTCCCCAGGTCCAGTCTGACCCCAGGACCTTTGCACTGTCTGTGAACCTATCTTTACACTCACACCACTGCTTTTCACTTCTGAGGCCCTGCACAGCCCTTACCTACCTGGCTCTCTCCGGGGCCACCACTGCCTCCATTCTGACCCATGTCACTCTGACAGCCTTGTCATCATCTAGCACTTTCCTCACGCTCATTCATTTATGTAGAGGGAGTTTCTCTCCTGGGAAAACTATGAGCCTCGAAGGGTTGCATCTAGTCATCTCTGAGCCAAGAATGCCCAGCATGCAGTAGGTGCTGGTACCAAGAAAAAAAGAAATCCTGAAACAAACAAAAATAAAGCCAATTAGATCTTCTAATTAAAATATAAAGCCAATTAGATCTTCAAACTGAAAAAAACAAAACACCGTAGGCCCTGATACACATCAGCTGCCTTCATGAATTAAGGACAGAGGGAATGAATGAATGAATGGAAACGCTGAGGTCTGTTGCGGATCTGTTGAGTCTGAGGAAGCCATTGCAGGGAATTAAGGAAGCAGCACAGAGGAAGCAGTAGGGACACAAAGGATGGTTCTGATAACCAATTTGATGCTAAAACTGGTGGGATGCAATAGCCAGATGAAGCCTAAAGAGGGAGCGGAGTCAAGACCACTTGTATTGGTCAGGGCAGAGGAAGCTGCTGTAACAAACAGCTCCTCACTCATCAGCGGCTTAACCCAGCACCACGTTACCTCTCAGAGCCAGGGGCTCTGGGTGGTGGGGCAGGGAGCCAGATAAAGCCCGGAGACCACTTGTTTCTTGAGCTCCTGCACTAGGAGATTCTGGCTTTCTCAGTTCGTGATCTAAAAGCCATCACTTTTGCTTTAAACAATACAAACAAGTTCAAGTCTCACTCATCTCACGGCCTGGCGTCAGCGACGGCTGCTCATCCCAACGGGGTCATTCAGGAGGCTGGCTCCTTCTCCTGGAGTTCTCCTTTCCCCTGGGACCTCTGATCGCCTTGTATGTGCTGTCAGGTGGGGACAGAGGAACAGGACACCTGCCATGAGGGCCTCTCACTAGCCTGTCTGCTGGCCCCACCTGGGGCAGAGGCAGCTCCCCGCCTTGGCGGGGGGGCACCCGAGCTGGATGGCCCAGTTACCTCCGCCTAGTGCCATTCAGTGGCTCGGGAGTGGGGCAGCCACCCAGCTCAGGGATGGACCCCAGGGCCCAGCTGAGGCAGGCAGGGCATGAGGAGTCCAGGCTGGAGGCGGTGTGGAGTCAGCATGGGGTACTCTGGATCCCCCAGTAAGGAGAAAGAAGGACTGGGCCCTGGCTTCTGAGGGTCACTGGGCAAGCTGTGATGGGGGAGGACAGGGTGACTGTGATTAACACTGCATAGCCAGCTTTGAGAATCTGCCGCCTTCTGGGCTGGTTGGTAGACAGCCCTTTGCCCTTAGTCCTCCGAGAGACCCGGCACCCCAAGCGTCTTCTTTGAACCCTCGTCGCCCTTAGGGAACTGGAGTCTCTTCCTCTGCCCTCTCCGTGTGGGGATGCCGAGGCTTGGGGAGGTATGCTGGGGTGAGCGGGGCACCCAGTGACACCGGCTCCTCATCCCCCCTCCCAGCGGCCTCTCCGTGCTGATACGCGTGCGCCTGGAGCTGCGGCGGCACCAGCGCGCGCGCCGCACCATCCCGCAGATCTTCCAGGCGGTGGTTCAGCGGCAGCCCGAGCGCCTGGCGCTAGTGGACGCGGGCAGCGGCGCGTGCTGGACCTTCGCGCAGCTGGATGCCTACTCCAACGCTGTGGCCAACTTGTTCGGCCGGCTGGGCTTCGCGCCGGGCGACGTGGTGGCCATCTTCATGGAGGGCCGGCCTGAGTTTGTGGGGCTTTGGCTGGGCCTGGCCAAGGCCGGTGTGGAGGCCGCGCTGCTCAACGTGAACCTGCGGCGGGAGCCCCTGGCTTTCTGCCTGGGCACCTCGGGCGCCAAAGCCCTGGTCTTCGGAGGGGAGCTGGCGGCGGGTGAGGCTGGGCGTGGGTAGCATCTTCTCGGTGGGGGCCTGGGGCTGCTCAGGGCAGGGAGACAGTGCTTCCCCGGCCCTGGGAGGGGCACCTGCCCATCTTCAACTACGACGTGTTTCGTGCCGCAGCGGTGGCGGAGGTGAGTGGTCAGTTGGGCAAGAGCCTGATCAAGTTCTGTTCCGGGGACGTGGGGCCTGATGGCGTCTTACCGGACACCCAGCCCCTGGACCCGCTGCTGAAGGAGACCTCCACAGCCCCCCTGGCGCAGCGCCCTGGCAAGGGCATGGATGGTGAGTCCAGGTGGGATCCCCCTGCCCATGCCTATCCTGTCCCCGCGTCCTGCCCAGGCCAGCTTCTGGTCCCCAACACCCGTGTCTCCCTCAGATCGGCTCTTCTACATCTACACGTCGGGGACCACGGGGCTGCCCAAGGCCGCCATCATTGTACACAGCAGGTGAGGGGCTCGTGGGTGTTGCCCACTGCCCCCCCTTCCGTCCCCGCCCCCCACTGGAGAGCCA